>JAHIAM010017604.1:0-12588 GCA_021605205.1 Aegilops longissima | reverse complement strand
CCTATTGAATTTTGGGCACAAGACCCCGGGTTTGGATCAAGACTATCTCCTTCACATCCACATGGCCCGGTGACGATCCTCACGCCCATCAAATACCCCCCTGCTTAAAGGACCAGCCCGATTGGCTCAACAGCTTGCCCAGAGTCAATTGGGAGGGAGGACCTCGAAGCCGATTCCTCGATAACTTCTGTGGCACTTATGTGCACCACCGACGATGACCTAAGCCACATAATTCAGCAGCTATTTAATCGCCGACAACCTCGACACGGTTCTAACCAAGAAAACCAAATCGCCGATCGTCCGGATCGGAGGCCCTCGGCCTTCAAGCATAACATCCGCGACGAGTGGCTTGCCCGCACCTAGGACGAAAAGTCAAATCCATGGCAGCCCTCACATCACTCATGACCCGCTTGGGTGAGGACAGCTAGCATGAGCAACAACCTCAAAGAAAATTTCGCAGTCCGACTTCAAGGACCGAAATGGCAGGCGCTTGAACAAAAAACAAACGCCACATTAACGGCATAATTTTAAGGATACGCAACCAATGCCGGATTCAAAGGCTCTAAACCCGCCGCGAAAAGCCATTCAAACGAACTACTCCGGTCCGGCCCAATTTGGACCGAATACACCGCCAGCGTAACACGGCACTTCAAAAGCCAGCTAACCACACCAACAGGGACTGTTGGGTATTCAAGCAGCAGGCGTTAATTGCTGAAAACAATGACAAGGCTGCATAGATGACGAGGACGAACCCAACCGCCAAAATAGAGGATGTAGTTTCACAAAAGCGGATGGTGAACATGATATACCAACGCACATACCCAAAAGGGAGCGGAAGGCACTGTGGATGTTCACGGATGGAGCCAGCCGCTCAAGTTTAATCCATGGTCCTCCGCCCATCACTTTTGACCGGGACCACCCCATCAAAGATCCGCCACGCGGATTCGCCAGACCGGTCTTAGACCCAATCGCGGGATTTCACCTAACCAGAGTCCCGATGGATGGCGGCGACAACCAACCTGCTTTACCGATACAGGGCAAAATGGGCATAGACCCTCAAGATTAAACCTACCAAAACGACCTTTAAAGGCGCATACGTGTAGAAGCCAATTTCGGCTCAATTACACCGAAATGGTCTTCGGATCCCGGATAACTTCTAAGCGAGGAGTTAATCTTCGACATAGTCCCGCTCCGCAGCGCTATCATGCCTTGCTCGACGCATCGCTTGCAAAGTTCAACGCGTGCCGCACTACGATACCTCAAGCTCAAGATGTCAGCCCTCGAGGAGTCATTACGGTCAACGGAAACACCGAACGCTCTTCCGACGGAGGAACATACAATGCTCTCGCGGTGCAATGCAGCCTCTTAAGGCATTTCGATCCGGCGTTTGCCGGACACAGCTAAGCCGCCCGAGTAACTAAACAAGACCACCGGCACGCTCAGAGCACGCCAGAGAGGGGCCCCAACCCCAGCCCCCGCGAACGCCAGCAGGCCCTTCGCACACCATTACGCTCAAGATACCATGGGCATGGGAGAGGGGCACGACCACGATAAACCCAGATCGGCTCAACCACACCAGGGGCTCTCACGTGTGTCGCCTTTTTCTTTCTTTTTTACCTTTTACTTTTACCCACAGACTCCGCTTGTCGAAGGCCGTCCGCAGCAGACCTGCCAAACTCACGATGCAACAGCCAGGAAGGATAAAGGCTACAACTAATATACAGGTGGTCTCCATTAGAGCATTTTCATACACCAATCGCAGCCTACCCCGGAGGGGGACATGTTTAACAGCTCCTACCTTGCTTATCGTGACTATTTGTATCGCTCGCATTCATAGCAGCACTTATTGAATAAAACAATGCAGCACCTTTTTGCTTATAATTGCATTTCTTTTTCATACATATGTTCATTCACGACATGTTGCATCCGAAACTTTGGTACGGCTAATATACACCAGGGCTTATGTTTCCGCATATGGTGTGATGAGTCCTAACACTTTCACAAGTTCGGCACCTCAACTTATAGCACTAATGCATCGGTTCAATCATGTCTTGGGTCAATAGTTGGGTTTGCCTGCCCCGTGTTTTGGTACCTTACGCCCGCTATATCGGCTAAGGTAGCACCGGAGAACCACACGATTCCGCCCAGCTCGCTGGGTTAACGCTGGAGAAAGCTAAAACTGACCGCATGATGAGGCGAGAGACCGGTCGCTGTTCGAGAGGTTTTTGTGAGTCCTTAAAGACTTATGCCGCTTAGAGCGAGGAGCCGGATATGTCCGCCAAGGCGTGATAGCGCCCAAATTGCCTTCCAAGACTAGGGGCTTCACTAAATTTAAAATTATAGAATTCTATGGCTAAGGAGAGTGTTCAAGCATTATAAGTCCGGTTGCCTTGTTCGCTGTGTTGAGGCCTCCAGATGGACCCAAAATGGGAACAAGAGGCCAAGTTTATCCCAACACCCCAACTGTGGCATGGGGCAAGCCACGACTTGCCATCTCTCGATTTGATAAACAGCCGCATAGGTAATATTTTAAATTAACAAGCTTCTTAGCGCTTATGAACTAAGTTTTCAAAAGGATAACAAAATGCTAGTCTACTCAAATATTACATCTTTGGAGCACTCACCCAATAATCAGCGCCTTCAAGACACTCTTATAATACATCTCGGCGCGATGCTCCTTGCCCCCGTGGCGGGTCCGCCAAGCTTCTAGGCATCCATCTTGCCCCAAGCACCTTTATGCGGCAAGGCCCGACGGCACTCTCAATACAAGCGAATGCTTGATCACTTCAACCCACGGCACACATCCATCATCCGCCGCACCAGCCAAAGTAGCTCCTGTGCATGGCCTCTTAGGCCAAACCAACTATGAGGCCCTTCATGGCCTGCTCGCCGCTTTAGGAGCTCGACCAGCTGCCTTCACCTGGTCGCTATAAGCACGGATGTCCGGCCTCAAGATACCGAGACCCAAGATCTTCTCCGTGAGTTCCCTCCTCGCCCAGAGAATGCGGCAGATCGGACACGCCGAGGAAGATCTCGCGAACGCCCGAGAGCTCGACCGGTAAGCAATGTAATTAAACTCACATGCTTACTCGCATGAAAAATGCCTTACCCGCTGCTATTTTCTTCACCGCCTCAATCTCCGGAGGGCCTTAAAGGCTTCGCCTTAGCGGTTGGCACTCCAAGAGCCGCGTGCTCGACCTTGAGTCTTCGAGTCACGCCCAAGCTCTCATGTTTTTTCACGAGATCCCTGGAGCTCTTGTCACCTCCGCCACCCGCACCTCCCGCTTCTCTCGCTGCGCCCATGGTCCAGATTATGCCTGGTCCAGCCACCGCCTCCTTCAGTGGTCGCCACCTCGCTAGTGGCCCCACAATACCCACGTTATCCTTGTCATTTTTCTTGCAACCAAATCCTTTTCAGAAGGTACAATTTTCATAAGGTATTACTCACCTTTTTTCCTCGAGCTGCTTGGCATGGCCGAGCTGCTCTGACCGCCGAGGTTTCTTCAAAGTATTGACCTCCAGCCGCAGGGAGGTCAAGAGCACAACCTGCAATCCCATATTGACATATTTTTATATGACTCCTGCCTTATCTTTCTAAAGATCCTCACCGCTTTTCTTTCCAACACCGAACCGAGCATCGGGGCTACTATCTATGCGGTACCATTTACATATGTTGAAATTTCTACCTCAAAGCCCGATAGAAGACTGGCATAAGTTCGTCACCCGCCTTGGCGGATCGAATGTCCAGATCACCGACTCATAAAGGCGGTGTTTCTCGATGGAGGCGCCGCTGAGCGCCCAAGAAGCTATCCGGCCTCCAGCTGGACGGGACACCTGCCTACCTTTCAAGGGATCGCCATCGACCCGAACCATCAAGGTTCCGCATTGTGTCCGGACAAGGGTCGGGCTTAGAGCCCTCGGGGTCTTGCCCCACGCTCGAGTCCGGAGGTTGCCTGTGGCACCTCCCGCCACCTCCTCATGACCAATCCCCTTTGGAGCCCGCCACGGCGTTGTCCGCAGATGAGGCGGAGGCTCGGGGCATTCCATTTCCGACGAGCCCTGGGACCCGCCGATGAATCGACGAGCCGTGCGGCTGCACGATTGTTCGACATTAGAGAACACTGCTAATAAAAGCCATGGGTATCCGGACACTTACGATCTGCCAGGGCTTGGCCCTTGTAGGCCAATCTCCCTCGCTGCCGCCGCAAGCAGGAGAAGTCCGGAGGAAGGGTTCTTCCTTCTGATTCCTCCGCCTCCCCAGCTGGGGCGGCCTTCCTTTCTCTCCTCCCCACTGGGAGGAGCTTCTTCTCCTCATCTTCGTGGAGAAGATTCGCTTCGAATCCGACAAGACTCGGCGCGGAGCTCCTTCGGTTCCCGTGGCCTCCTTTCTGGTTCTTCTCCGCACCACATGAGGTGCCGAGCCAGCAGTCCCGCAATCGGGCGCCGCTGGGTCTTCGCAAAGGAGCCGACAGCTTAATCTGTTCGACGCCTTTCAGCCAGCACTGTCAAGAATAGGGAGTTTTAGATCCCACGGAGTCAATCTACGGAAAAGAGTCCCGTGAAGGGTAAATAATCTTACTCGCCGGCTTGACGCCATGAGCTGTATCCGCGATCTTTGTTAGCGGATGCGGGGTTGCGCAGAACGCCCGAGACCGACGCCAAGAAGACTTCCATATATTCCGGTTTCGCCGTGTTTCATTTGTGCTCGAATTTTATTTTTGCATTGCATCATGTCATCATGCCATCATGTCATTAACCTTGCATCTCAACTCAACTAAATAATTTGCATAGATCTTTTGATCTATTTAAATCGAGGAAGGGTGACTTTCTTTATAACATATCTTCCCAATATTAGGGAGCTATAATAAAATTATTCCATTGTTTCGTATCACCATAACACACTTGCAAATAATTCTCCATGCCTTTGTTATCTCATTTCTTGGTCTCCAACCTTGCCCATAAATTATTTCGTCATTTTGAGCTCCACCAAAATCCAACATTTTTGGACCTTCCTTTTATCAAGTCCTAGTTCAAACTCCATTTGAATTAAATTCAAATGAGTTTGAATTTACATCTTTCAACCGTGGCCTTTCTATTTTCTTGAACGATCATATTTTTTGTAGTCCGGAAAATTATCCTCATGCATTTTCTTTCCCTAACCCCCTCTTCATTTTCCTTCTTCTAATGCTTTCGCTTAAGAAAAATATGAGAGGGAGAAGAAGCACAACAGCCTGCAACCTAGCCGCCTCTTAGGCTCATCCGCAGCCCAACTCCTCCATGGCCCATGGCCCACCAAACCACCGTAACCCTAGCCCCGACCGATCCCAGCCCCACGCATCTCTCCCTCGCCTCCTCCCTCCGCCAGCCCAATCCTCCCCACGCACCCATCGAGCCACGCCGTTCCCTTCTCACCCATTCGCCCCGCCCTGGCGACCACGCTTGCCTCCGACCTCCAAGGACACCGAGCCGCCGCTGGCCGCCCGCTGCCCCAGGATCGCCGCCTGCCTCCGGCGCCAAAGACCGAGCTTCTCCTTCCGACCCCGAGCCCCAAGGCCTGCCTCCTCCCACGCCCGCACCCTCGATTCCCGCTGCACCTCCATCGCGCCTCCCTTTAGTCCGTCCGCCTGCCACCATGCTCCATGTTGCTCGCTGGCTTTTTCTCCACCAGATAGCGCAGGAGCCCCCGAGCGAGCGAAGCCGCCTGCGGCCCCTGCTCTCGCGAAGCGCCTTCCATGGCCTCCGCCACCGACGCTCGCGGATGCCACCGCCACTGCTAAGGCCACTAGTCCTTCGCGCCATCGCCCGCACCGCCTCCACAACCACCGAACCAGAACGCCAAGGCCATCTTCAGATTTTCGCCAAGTACTGGAGATCGATGAATGGTTCATCTACGCGGTGTGACCATCTTCGCAGGACCCATGTACGACTACACAACGAACCGTGAAGTCCCACAAGATAACGGTACCACTACCGCCGCCAAGACGTTGGATTCACGCTGGATTCGCCAAGTACCTCTCCAAAACGAACGGTACAACTATTTCCGCTACCGTCGCGAGAACGACTACTTCCCCACGCCCCGTGAACGACTTACTTCTCGACGATTTTGAACCGCCTCAAATGCACGCTTCAAGGTATAACCGCCGAGAACGATTGCCGGAACGTAATGCATGTTGTATGAGATACTCATGTTCAAACCGGTCCGAAGTTGTTCCTGCGCGTTCCTCCCGGTTGCCATGCCGCAACCTTGGGAACCCGCAACCGGGAGCACCCCACCATCTTGCATGACTCGCCACGCCACTTCTTGCACCGTATCTCCGTGAGCTACCGGAACCGATATGTTGCCGTGGCATCATTTTCGGATTCGTTGCCGGGCACCCGCTTTTGTTCCGCCATGGTGACCAAATGCTTCATAACATGCTCATGTCAACTTTTCATAAAAAATTGCATAAACCTTGATTATGTCATCCACATCATGTTAACAACATTTAAATGTTTAAAATTGTTGTTGCATTAAATTGCTAAATGCCATGGGGATTTACGATTTGTTGTTTTTATATCCGCCCCATTTAAATTGTTTAGATGGTATAGTTTTGTTATGCTTCACCACTTGCCATGTTAACCAATATTTAATATTGTTGGGTACATAACCGAGAGAACTAAATAATTGATGTGGTGTTTGCTAATATGCAACCTCTGCATATTGAGCTCCATTTAACTTGTAGTTTTGTTTGTGCATATTGCCATGCCATGCTATTTAAACCGGACATGCATCATACTTGGTTGTGCATCATGCCATGTTTGTGCTTGTTGGTTTACTATGTTGTTTGCTTCTTTCCGGTTTGCTTTCTCGTTAGCTTCGTTCTGTTCCGGAGTTGTGAGGATTCGCTCGACCACGCCCGCTTGTCTTCTTCATGGACTCGCTCTTCTTCCTTTGGATCTCGTGCAAGATGACCATACCTCAAAATCACTTCTATCTTTGCTTGCTAGATGCTCGCTCTTTTGATATGCCCATGCTGCTACCTACCACTTGCTAAATCATGCCACCCACATTGCCATGTCAAGCCTCTAACCATCCTTTCCTAGCAAACCGTTGTTTGGCTATGTTACCGCTTTGCTCAGCCTCTTATAGCGTTGTTAGTTGCAGGTGAAGATGAAGTTTGTTCCTTGTTGGAACATGGAGATGTTGTTCCTTGTTGGAACATGTTTACATGTTGGGATATCACAATATCTCTTATTTAACTAATGCATCTATATACTTGGTAAAGGGTGGAAGGCTCGCCTTATGCCCTGGTGTTTTGTTCCACTCTTGTCCTTCTAGTTACCGCCATACCGGTATTATGTTCCTTGATTTATGCGCTCCTTACATGGTTGGGTGATTTATGGGACCCCTTGACAGTTCGCTTTGAATAAGACTCTCCAGAAGGCCCAACCTTGGTTTTACCATTTGCCACCTAAGACTTTTTTCCCTTGGGTCTCGCAGACTCAAGGGTCATCTTTATTTTACCCCGCCGTCCTCCGAGTGTTGGTCCAAACTAGAGCACCGTATGGGACCATTCCTTGGCAACTTGGATTACGCCGATACTGACGCTTAGCTTATCCGTGTGCCCGAGAACTAGATATGTGCAGCTCCTATCGGATTTGTCGGCACATGGGTGGTCTTGCTGGTCTTGTTTTATTGTGTCAAAATGTCTTGTAGCCGGATTCCGAGATCGATCGGGTCTTCCCGGGAGAAGGAATATCCTTCGCTGACCGTGAGAGCTTATAATGGGCTGTTGGGACACCCGCAGGTATTATCTTTCAAAGCCGTGCCCGCGTTATGAGGCAGATGGGAATTTGTTAATGTCCGTTGTAGAAAACCCAGTTGATCTTAATTAAAATACATCAACCACGCGTGTAACGTGATGGTCTCTTTCGGCGGAGTCCGGAAGTGAACACGGTGTTGGAGTTATGTTTGACGAAGTAGTTTCAGGATCACTTCTTGATCGCTGCTAGCTTCACGACGCGTTCTTGCTTCTCTTCTCGCTCTCTTTGCTAATGTAGCCCCATATATGCTAGTCGCTTGCTGCAGCTCCACCTCACAACTCTGTCCTACCTATAAGCTTAAATAGTCTTGATCTCGCGGTGTGAGATTGCTGAGTCCCCGTGACTCATGTGATACTTCCAAAACCAGTTTGCAGTGTGCCGATGAAACTGCAGTGTGACGATCCGAGCTCAAGGAGGAGCTCATGAAGATCTTGTTCATTGTGTTGTTTCGCTCATGATCAAGAGTGGAGCTCAGCTTGGGACGATCGGGATCCTGTAGCATTTGGGGTAGTCTTTTTATTTTGGTTCCGTAGTCGGACCTTGATTGTATCTCGTATGATGTAATGCTTTACTCATGTATTGTGTGAAGTGGCATTGTAAGCCAACTATGTATCTCTTTCCCTTATGTATTACATGGGTTGTGTGAAGATTACCTCACTTGACATTGCTTTCAATGCGGTTATGCTCTAAGTCGTGCTTCGACACGGGAGATATAGCCGCATCGAGGGCGCTATAAGTTGGTATCGAGCCATCGCCACTTAGGAGCCCCCTCGCTTGATTGTTTGTCGGCGTTGTTGAGTCTAGAACAAAAATGTTTTGAGTCTTAGGATTATATATCGAGAGTAGGATTTTTTACTCCTCACCTTCGCTCGCCCGTGAGGTCTCCCGACTGAGAAGTTTTGACTCTTCTCCTCAAATTTCACTAATTTTTAGGATCACGCTGGTATCTTGGAATCGCTCTCGATGGTTTTGTGACGAGAACATTGTTCTTGGTGCCTCCCGACATTTAGGGTTGTGGCGTGTCTCCAGGAATGTTGCTATTTGTGGTGCTTATCAATGATCCAAGTTTTCTCCTATTCTCTCGCTAATCAAGTTTTCATCTCCGTGTTGCTCTAAGCAATCAATTGTTTTTCGAGTGGCATGTATTCACCTCTAAGTTTTGAGTTGTTTCATAAGCCCACTACAAGTTTATTCTTTTCATTGTTGATTTTCTACAACTCCGCTCTAGCCTTCCTCGAAGGATGTTTTTTCAAATTCAATTGTGGTAGAAGTTACCATTATCTTCACGCTCTTTTCTTTCCAACCATCTAGTTTTTCATTCCATTCTTCTTTCTTCCGGAGGCATTGTGATGTTGCTCTTCTAACCCATCATCTTGTTTTGTCAAGATCATGTTCTTCTCTTGCTTTCCGCTTAGCCGAGTGTCATGTTTTCATTCGAAGTTCTCTCATCTTATCAAGTTTTGCTCGCTCTCAACCGGAGTCTGTTCGAAATCTTTCTTACCCCTTGTGCCATTCTTTCAATAGTTCCGAGGCAGTGTTGTTGATTTCATCAAGTATCCTCTCATCTTGTCAAGTTCATGTTCAATTCTTCCATTTACAAATGAGTGCTGCCCAAATTATATAATTTTTATTCATTCTTATCTCGCTTCAACCAGAGTGGTTCCAATTCCTTCTTGTCCATTGTAATCGCTATTCATAGCTTTGCAAACCCCAAGGTTCACATGGCGCCCTTGTTTCTATTTTCATCGAATGCTCTCAATTTCGCTCAACTCTATTGTGTTATTCTTTCAAGTTTTCAACCTCTCGAGGTTCATTGGTTTCACCTGCTTGTCAAAGAAGCAACTTTGTCTTACCTCTTCCTCTTCCGCTTTCTCTGGTGCTATCCAAGATCTCGACGAGATCCTCTTGTAGTGGTGGAGTGTTGTAACGCCTCGAGACCGGCCGAGAAGACTTCCATATATTCGGTTTCACGGTGTTTCATTTGTGCCTCGCCTTTTATTTTGCATTGCATCATGTCATCATGCCATCATGTCATTAACCTTGCATCTCAACCTCTAAATAATTTGCATAGATCTTTTGATCTATTTAAATCGAGGAAAGGGTGACTCTCTTTATAACATATCTTCCCAATATTAGGGAGCTATAATAAAATTATTCCATTGTTTTATCACCATAACACACTTGCAAATAATTCTCCATGCCTTTGTTATCTCATTTCTTGGTCTCCAACCTTGCCCATAAATTATTTCGTCATTTTCCAGAGCTCCACCAAAATCCTAACATTTTGGACCTTCCTTTATCAAGTCCTAGTTCAAACTCCATTTGAATTAAATTCAAATGAGTTTGAATTTACATTCAACCGTGGCCTTTCTATTTTTCTTGAACGATATATTTTTATGTAGTCCGGAAAATTATCCTCTATGATTTTCTTTCCCTAACCCCCTCTTCATTTTCCTTCTCTAATGCTCGCTTAAGAAAAATATGAGAGGGAGAAGAAGCCCAAAGAGCTCAACCTAGCGGCCTCTTAGGCTCATCTCAGCCCTCCTCCATGACCCATGGCCCACCACAAGACCATTGTAACCCTAGCCCCGACCGATCCCAGCCCCACGCATCTCTCTCCCTTGTCTCCTCCTCAGCACGCCAGCCCCGATCCCTCACCCCACGCACCCATCGAGCCACGCTGGATTCCTTCTACCCATTCGCCCTGCGCCCTCCCGCGACCACGCCACCTCCGCACCTCCAACCGGACACCGGAGCCTGTCTGTCAGCTGGCTTGGCCAAGGCTGCCCTGTGATCGCCGCTCGTGCCTCCGGCCAAGCAGCACCGAGCTCCTTCCCATTCCCGAGCCCCAAGCGCCATTGCCTTCAAGCACGCCCGCACTGGCGATTTCTCCGCCACTGGCGACCTCCTCGCTAGTCCGTCTGCCGTGCCACCATGCTCCATGTCGCCTCACTCGCCGGCTTTTCTCCACCAGATGCGCTGAGGAGTTTCGAAGCGAGCGAAGCCGCCTCGCGGCCCCCCTGCTTCAAGGCCGAAGCCCATGGCTCTCCGCCACCTGCAGATTCGCCGCGACGCCACGCCAAATGGCGGTCACTAGCTCTTCACAGCCATCGCCCGCATCTGCTCCACAACCACCAACCAGGAATGCCAAGGCCATCTTCTAGATTTTAAGTACCAGGAGAGGTTCATCTACGCATGCGGCGTGTGTGACTCATGGGGACCGGGGTTGAATAAGCTGCCCCACGCCGGGCAGCCAGGCGCGATATCGCCGGACAAGTATCCGCCCCCAGTCTTGTGATGTCCCCTCCGGACAGGAGGCCATCCATCTGCCTCCGCCCCCGACAGGTTGGAGAAGGTTGAGGAGGGACCTTGGGCGCTAACTCGAGTCAGGAATGGATGAGCTAAGGAGGAAGAAGGCGAGGTAAAGGGGTAACTTATCCCCTTTAATGGGGCAAAACATATGTCCCCACCGCCCGGTAAAACTCGCTATTCCCAAGTCACAATCAATGGCCTTTGGGTTACCCACGTCCATTATGGGAATCCTAATAAGGGGAACCATCTTGCTTCAAAGACGCCAAGGAAACCGCTTAAACGCTAAGGTGGAAAATAAAAAATTTGAATAAACTTGGTAGTGGTGCACCACGCCACAAAATACGCCCAAGATTGATCTTGTGTAATATTATTCTCTACTGGTATGTGGAATTTATTTTGCGAGCCGACACTATCCCGGGTGTTCACAATCTTCTTGAATTATTCGGGAAGAACCCGCTTTTGCAATGCAAGACAACATGCCCGCCACTCCCCATTGGCTGGTTCAGGGCTAAGAGGGAGTTTCGACTGAGGGTGTCCGAAGCCAACTATCATCCGGGCCGGACTCCAAGACTATGAAGAAAATTAAGACTTCCCTGTTCATGGGACTTTCCTTGGCGTGGAAGGCAAGCTTGCATAGGATATGTAGATTCCTCCATTGTAACCGACTGTAACCCTAACCCTATCCGTGTCTATATAAACCGGAGGGTTTTAGTCCAAGGATAACAACAATCATACCATAGGCTAGCTTCTAGGGTTTAGCCTCCTTGATCTCGTGGTAGATCCAATTTGTAACACACATCATCAATATTAATCTAAAGGGTTTTACCTCCATCAAGAGGGCCCGAACTGGAAAACATCGTCCTCATCTCCTGTACCATCCGCCTAGACGACAATTGACCCCTACTGAGATCCGCCGGTTTTGAACCATAATGCTTGTCTGCATAACGTGTTCACATGTTGTAGCGTAACCATCATGTTTTGAGGCTATCGAGTTCATTTCCGAAACCCGACGCCATCTCATCGATTTGTGTTGCAAACTTTCATTTTTCCTTTCCGCACTCCTCAAATATTCTCTACCAACCGATCTAATCTCGAGATATGATGGTTAACACCCCAACATTTGCATTTTGTTCCTAGCTGCACCCCATCGGCAATTTTCCATGGGATGCCCTCCTCAATAGTTGTTGTCCAAGATCATCTTCCAAAGTGGACTTACCATGGGTCCCATCCATTTCGGCGATAAGCAAAATCATCCATCACGTTGTCTTCAACAAGGTAGTCCTCATCATCCATTCGAATTGATATGTCATTCTTTCAACCCCTTCAAATGATCGATTGTGATTTTTAGGCTGGTATTAAGAGTCTCAATGATCTCTATATCAAAAGTAATTTTTTGCCACTTAAGGAATAATTTAAGCCACCCCTAAGGGCCCCATTACGGATCATGGCAATTATCTCCTCACTACTTTGACT
>JAHIAM010017599.1:0-11220 GCA_021605205.1 Aegilops longissima | reverse complement strand
TAACTTTAGCTAGATCATCATTCATATCTTTCACTTGCTTTCCTTCACTCGATTTTCTGCTCCCTATCTTCTCCCAAGATCCCATGTTAGATTCGGGGAGCAAGACATCTAAGGAAAGAGATCATCTAAATTCATTGCATATCTTTACTCTTGGGGACATGTCTAATCCAATGTGGTACTCAAGACTCACTCTCTACGTGTCATCCCGCCTTGGTATTCTTGTGGTTTCTTCGCTTGCTCGCTAGTAGATGCATCGTGTTATCTAACCTTGTTTACGCAGGTTCATTCCATCCTAAGCCAACTCAAGACTACAAGGTAAGTATATGCATCACAATCATGTGTATGAGGAATTCTTGCTGATGTACATACTGCTTTGCAAGAAGGACCATGGGCATGAAGGTACTCTTTAATACGCTTTTGCTCGATGCATATAGCCAAGATACATGTAACACATTGCCTACTCTATCATGGTTATTGTCGGTGTCAAACCGTGGATCTCGTAGGGGTCCCGAATCGAGCCTAGGCGGATGGTAACAGGAGACAAGGGACACGATGTTTACGTGTTCGGCCTCTTGATGGAGGTAAAACCTCACGTCCCGCTTGATTGATATTGATATTGTGGATGTTTACAAGAGTGGATCTACGACGAGATCAAGGAGGCTAAACCCTAGAAGCTAGCCTATGGTATGATTGTAAGGGTTGTTGTGATTGTTGTCCACGACTAAAGCCATCCGGCTTATATAGACACCGGAGAGGGCTAGGGTTACATAGAGTCGGTTACAATGGTAGGAGATCTACATATCCGTATCGCCAAGCTTGCCTTCCACGCCAAGGAAAGTCCCATCCCTACACGGGGAAGTCTTCAATCTTGTATCTTCATAGTCTTGGAGTCCGTCGATGATGATAGTCCGCAAATGATAGTTCGGCGATGATGGTAGTCCGCTATCCGACACCCCTAATCCAGACTCCTCAAGAGTCTCCTAACCAAAGCTTCAATGACGATAAGTCCGGCGTATATTGCTTGGCATTGCAAGGCGGGTTCCTCCTCCAAATGATAGAAGATTGTGAACACCAGATAGTGTCCGCTCGCAAAATAAATTCCACATTCCACCGTAGAGAATAATAATATACACAAGTTCAATCACGACGCTTTCCAAGCATGACGTCACACCACTACCAAGTCATTATCAATTGTTTTTACTTTACCACCTCAGCATTTAGCAAGCGGTTTCCTTGGCACGCCTTGTCGAGTAGATCGTGTTTCCTTAATCCGGATTCTCATCAATACGGGCGGTAACCCAACCGCATCATTGACGGTGACGCTTGGGAGATAAGTGAGTTTTACCAGCGTGGGGACGCGTGAGATTTCGCCTACCATATAAGGGATAAGGATTCACCTTTCACCCACGCCTTCTTTCTCCTTTGCTTATCCATTCCAAGACTCGAGCTCCAAATACCAAGTCCGCAGATCTCGCTCAACCTTCTCCGACCATGTCCGGAGCGGAGGCAAATGGTTGGCCTCCACCGCTAAGGAGGAGCAATCGCTAAACTGCGCGACGCCGATACCTTCCCAAATGATATCACAGATCGGCTGCCCGACGAGGGCAGCTCATCCCCACCCCCGTGCCCCATGAGAGGGTCGCTTTCTTCCCACTTCCTCCGTGGATCGGGCTTTCCACTTCACCCTTTTGTCCGGGGCTCATGTTCTACTACGGCCGATTTCTTGATCCGCGCCAACTTCATCCTCAACATCTCAGGCTATCATCGTAGTCAGGCCTTCCTTCGCATCCAGCCCCACTTCGCTTAGGCTCAAGACCTTCAATGTCAAGTCAAGGTAGTGAAGGGCATTGCGGAGGCGGAGGCGCCATGTTGGGAAAGATGCCCAACGCCCTTGGTTCAAGGCCTTCGTGGAATCCAAGGGGTAGCACGGGTGGTTCTACATCACCGAGCCGCTGATCTAAATGGGCGGCGCCCCAGTTTAGATCTGTATCCCCACGCAGCTCACCTCCGGAAAGAGAAGGGCTTGCCGGGGGTAGTTCGACGGAGCCGACGGACTCTGTGCCCGATCAAGAAGTCGGTGAAGAAGCTTAGGCTGGTTAACGTGGTCCAAGTCATGCTCGTCCCGGATACTCCCATGCCAAGAGCGGGCATTCAAACTGGAGTTTGATCCGAACAGCACCAGCGCTGAACAAACTCTTCGACACGACGCACGGCTACTCGAAGGTGCTGTTCAAGGGTGCCGGTTTCGCGATCCGCGATCAAGATCGCGATTTCACTCGCAGCGCCCGCCGACGAGGTAAGTGATTCTACCCTTTACGGACACTTGTTTTTCATAGTTTGACTCTATGCGGGTTTTAATTTCCGCTTCCTTTGACAGACTGGATGAAGAAGGCGGAGTAGATTACCCGTCCGCCCTATGCCGAAAATCCAAGAGACGCCGCCTAGCGAGGTTAGTTCCGCACCGCACGGGTGCCGAGAAGAAGGCCAAGAAGGAGGCCACGGGTGCTCGAAGAGCCCTGCTTTCGGTGTCCGACGACTGGGGCGGATTCTCCCAAAGTGAGGAGGAGGAAGAGGACCCTTCCCTGAGGAGGGAGAGAGGAAAGGAAGGTCCCCAAAAGGGGAGGCCAAAAGGTCCAAGAGGGAAGGATTATTCTCGACAGCCTCGCCAACATCAACGCTGGCGAGGAAGAATGGCCTCAAGGGCCAGCCTCCCAGAGATCGTAAGTATCCGGATTCCTGAATGATTTATAATTTTTTCAAGGCCACATAGGGTCATTCTAACGCCGCATGCTACCGTAGTCCGCCATGATGATCTCCAAGCATCATCGAAGCGGTCGCTGGCTTCGCCGGATGTAGACTCCATCCCGACCGCCCACCTCGCGACGCCGAAGACGCCGAGGTGGGATCCCTGAGGGGACCCACCAGGGGAGGCCCGAGGCGCCACAAGGCGCCTCCGATTCGGCCGACTCCACAACGGAACCCGCAGTGGTTCCGGAGTCCGGCAGCGGTCCTTCGATCAAGGGCAAGACTGCGGACGCCGACGGCTTCCGCCCAACCGAGGCGCCGGCACTTGTTGGAGGCGCTGCAGAGCGCCCATTGAGGAAGAACACCGCACTATTATGAGTGCGGTGATTCAAAGGTGCAGCTCGCCAAAGGCGGGCTGACCAAGCTCGCAATAGCCTTCTATCGTGCTTTGAGTTAAGAAGTTTTAAAATATGCAATGTAATACCGCAAGACAGAGCCCCTAATGCTCAGTTTGGTGTTCGGAAAGAAAAGCCGGACTGAGGATCTTAAAAGGATATACGCAGGGTTGCTAAAAATTATGTCAATATGGGTTGCAGTCTGCACTGCTGACCGCCAGACCGACGGCGGAGGTCGGTGCTGTGAAGCAGAGTCGAGCGGTCCGAGCAAGAGCTCGGCCGCCAGAAGCAGCTCCAGGACAAAGAAGGTGAGTAACACCACTTTGAATTTGTATCTTATGTAAAAGGATTTAGGTTAGACAAAAAATAACAAGGATAACTGGTACCGCAGGACCACTTAACGAGGTGGCGGCCTCAGGAGGCCGATCCGCGTCGAACGCAATGCGCCACGGAACGGGCAGAGCGAGAAAAGCAAGAGGCGAGGTGGCGGTTGTTCAGCAAGAGCCTGTGCTCTCATGGAAAAGCATGAGAGTTTGGAGCGTGACTCAAAGACTCGAGAGTCCGAGCTTGCCTCGCCTCGAAAGTGCCAAACCGCCAAGGTCAAGCCCATAAGGCCCTTCAGAGGTTGAATTGATGAAGAAGATAGCGCGGTAAGGCATTTTTCATGCAAAGCAAGCATGTGAATGTAAATTACGTGATACTTACCCGAATTCGAGCTCTGTGTGCTGTAGATCTGCCGCAGCGTGTCTCGATGCCGCCGATTCTACCAAGCCGAGGAGGGAGCTCAACGGAGAAGGTCTTCGTCTCAAGATGTCGAGGCCGCCATCCGGTGTTTCTAGCGACCAGCCGAAGCAGCTGGTCGAAGCCACAAGGTGGCCGAGCAGGCCATGAAGGGGCTCATAGTCCGGTGCGGGCCGAGAGGCCATGCTCGGAGCTACTTCGCCTCGCAGCGACGGCTGGTGGATGCGCCCTCGGGTGGAGGTTATCAAGCGCCCGCCAGTATTGAAGGTGCTCGCTGGCCCTTGCCCGCAAAAGTGCATTGGGGCAAGCTGGATGCGGAGAAGGTAATCACCGACGCGCCACCAGCGGGAAAGGAGCATCGACGCCCAACTTTACTATAAGGCTGTCCTCAAGGGTGCCCGCAAGATTGCGGATGAGTGCCCCAGGATGTAATTATTGAGTGAATTCGCAATGTGTTATCCTCTGCGATGAAAACTTTGTTCATATGCGCTAAGCAACGCTTGTTTAATTTAAAATATTACCTTCAGGCGGCCGCTTATTAAATCGAGAGATGGCAAGTCGTCGGCTTCAGCCCCATGCCACGAAAGTGCGGGTGTTCGATAAACTTGAGCACTCTTGTTCCCATTTTTGGGTCCATCTAGGAGGCGCCAACACAACGTAACAAGGCAACCGGACTTATAGTGCTTGAACACTCTCACTTAGCCATAGAATTTATAATTTTAAATTTCGCAAGCCCTAGTATTCGAAGACCAATTGGGGCACTATCCACGCCTTCATCGGACATAATCCGAACTTCGTCAAGCGGCATAGGTCTTTAAGGACCCGAAGGACCTCTCGAATAGCTTACCAGTCTCACGCCTTATCATGCCGGCCAGTTTTAGCTTTTCCATCGAGCCGTTAACCTGCTCAACCGGGCGCAATCGCAGTGGTTCTCCCAGCTACCTTAGCCGATAGAACGGAACGTAAGGTGCCAAACATGGGAGCCGGCAAACCCAACTATTGACCCAAGACATGATTCGAGCCGATTCATATAATGCTATAAGTTCGGGTGCCGACTTTGAAAGTGTAGGACTTTATCACACCATAAAGCGGAGGACATAAGCCCTCGTGTGTTTGGCTGCACTAAGATGCACGGGTGCAACATGTTGTAAATGAACATATATATATAAATTAATGCAATGAAAGGCAAAAGTGCTGCATTTTATTCGAGAAGATATGCTATCAGCTGGAATGATACAAATAGTGCGGAAAGAAAGGGATTGACGAATTAAAGGCGCCTCTCCGTGGGTAGGCCATGGAATGTTGTAGGAAACAAATTTAATGCTCGTGATGGGGACCATCCGAGTGTTCGCCACGGCCTTTGTCCTTCCCTCGGTGTTGCATCATGAGTTCGCAGGTTCGCCACGGACTGAGTTCTGTATAAAAAGAGAAAAATAAAACCAAAAAGAGCGACACTTGGGAGCCCCCGTGGTCGAACCGCACTGGTCTGTTGTGGTTGTGCCCTTCCCTATGCCCATGGTATTCCGTATGCAATTATGTACGCGGAGAGTTTGTCTTGCAATTTCGCGAGGGCTGGGTTAGCCTGATTGTTACGCTGCGTACGGAACGCGCTGTGGTCTTGGTTGGTGTTGCTCGGCGCTGCTTTGATCGTGTCCGTCGCTTAACAGCCGGTCTCGAGAATTGCCTTAACAGCTGCTCAGACTCCGCCAGAGCCGCATGATGTTCCTCCGCCGAGGAGCGCCCGTGTTTCCATTGACCGTGATGACTCCACGAGGGCCTGCATCTTGAGCTTAAGGTATGATAATGCGGCACCGCTGAATTTTGCAAACGCGTTCGTCCGAAAGCAGAGCGTGATAGCCCCATGAATGGGACTATGTCAAGATTAACTCTCGCTATGAAATTATCCGGGATCCAAGACCACTTCAGCAGGATCGAGCTCGCATAATTGGCCTCGACACTCGGTATGACGCTTTGAAGGTCGCTGCGTAGGTTTAACTTTAAGGGTCTATGCTCATCTTGGCGACCGTATCCCGATAAAGCAGTGTTCAGCATCGTCCGCTGTCCATAAGGACTCTCGTGAGGTGAAATCCATCAACGATTGGGTCTAAAACCATCGCGCGAATCCGCCGTATGGGATATTAGTCGGATGGTCTCTTCGATCGAAAGTGATCGGGCAAGAGGACCATGGGTTAAATTTTGGGGCGATCGCTCCATCGCATATACGCCCTTTAGTGCACGCTCGCCCTCTTGGGAATATGCTATGATATCATGTTTACCGTCCAACTTGAGGGGGGATCCTTTGTCCTCCGATGTTCGGGCGGCCGGGTCTCTTCCTCGTCATCGCTGTAGCCCCTTGTCACCTGCTGCGATTAACTTGCTCGCCTGCTTGAATACCCAACAATCTTCGTGGTATGGTTAGCTGGCTTTTCGAGGGTACCATGTATCCGACAAGAGCGGTCGAGTATTCGTCCAGATTGACGGGCCCGGAGTGGTTCTTTGAATGGCTTCTTCCGCTGACCGGTTTGAGCCTCGAATCCGCGCTGACCGCCAGATCTCATTGCCGCCGCCAGCAGCGGCGCTTGTTTTTGTTTCGACGCGAACCTGCCATTGCGGTCCTTAGTATCCGGACTGCCAGCTTTTGCCGAGGTTGTTATCGAGTGAGCTAGCTATCCTCTCCCGCATGTAAGCGGGTCATGAGGGATGTGAGGGCTGCCATAGATTTCGCTTCTCCCGCCCTAGGTGCCGGCCAGCCACTCGCCACGGATGTTATGTTTGAAGGCAGCGAGTGCCTCTACATCCGGACAATCGACGATTTGATTTTTCTTGTTAGGAACCGGTCCGAATTGCTCGGCCGATTCGTCTGCTGCTGGATTATGTGGCTTAGGTCATCTGCTCGTGGTCGCATATACGCGTCTCCGAAGTTGTCGAGTAATGCGGCTTCCGTGTCTTCCCAAGATCCAATTGACTCGGGCAGGCTGTTAAGCCAATGCCGAGCTGGTCCTTAAGCTTGAGCGAGATATTTGATGGCGTGAAGATCGCCACCGGGCCATGTGAATATGGAGAAGATAATCTCAATCCGCACCGCTGGGTCTTCAGCCATCGAGGATTCGATATTAACGGTTTGAACCTTCAGGATTTGATGATCCATTACTCGCCGCTGAAGCATAGTGGGTGCGGCGCCAGATTGAGCAATATCGCGACGTAGCTCGAGAGAGCGCTCGCTATAGTTCGCCCGACCGGAGTAGCTGTATCCGTGCGACGGTATTCGCCGTGGGTCGAGGGCGCCCACGTGATCCATAGAAAGATCTGGATTGTCTTGCCTTGTCCTCCAATATATCTCGAAGTCCGCTGCTTCGCCGCTTCTTGCTTTAGAGCGATGCCGGGTACGGTTTTGGTGGAGGGCTTACACGCCTCTCTATCGCGCCACGGGTGGTCACGCTGTATTGCGGCGTGATGCTGCCTCCTCTAATCGGGGAGCAACTTATGCTTCGGTAACTTTTGAGGGCGCTCGAAGTTCAGATTTTCGCTCGCGAGGACCTCGTCCATCTGTCAGCCAGAGGTCTTGATCAGCTTGAAGTTGTTGTTGCTTTTTCTTTAGGCTGTTTGTCGTGGCCATTAGCCTGCGCCTAAAACGCTCTTGCTCGACGGGATCCTCGGGCATGACAAATTTGTTGGGGAACGCGAGAAAATTAAAATTTTCCTACGGTTTCACCAAGATCCATCTATGAGTTCTACTAAGCCACGAGTCAAGAAAGAGAGTTTGCATCTACATACCACTTGTAGATCGAAACGGAAGCGCTCGAGGAGTGGTGATGATGGAGACGCTCCCAACGTGATTCCGATCACCGATGACCAAGTGCTGAACGGACAGCACCTCCGTTCAACACACGCACGGGACGATGCGCTCCTCCGCCTTGATCCAGCAAGGATGAAGGAGAGGTTGAGGAAGACAACTCCAATGGCAGCACGACGGCAGTGGTGCAGTTGGTAGGCAGCTCCAAGCAGGCTTCGCCAAGCTGCAGGGAGAAAGAGAGGTGTTGGGAGGGAGGGCTGCGCCTTCAATGGTGTGTGCAGCCCTCCCCCACCCTCTATTTATAGGAGGAGAGGAGGGCCGGCCATCTAGGGAAACCCTAGATGGGGCGACGGCCAAAGGGGGGAGGGAGGTGGCTTGCCCCTGCCAGGGGCGCCTCATAGGGTTCCTCCCATGCCCTAGCCAGATGGGCTAGGTGGGAGGTCGCCCAGCCACCAGGGCTGGCTCCCTCCCACTTAGCCCATGTGGCCCCCGGAGGGGTGGCCTCCCGGACCTCCGAACTCTCCCAAAGGCCCCGCACATTACCGTATACCCTCAAACTTTTCGAGTCCGCTTAACCACTTTCCATATATAAATCTTTACCTCCGACCATTCCGAACTCCTCGTGACGTCCGGGATCTCATCCGGACCAACAACATTCGTAATCACATACTTGTCTTCCTATTAACCCTAGCGCCACCGAACCTTATGTGTAGACCTACGGTTCGGGAGACATGTAGACATGACCGAGACGATCTCAGGTCAATAACCAACAGCAGGATCTGGATACCCATGTTGGCTCCTACATGTTCCTCGATGTTGTCATCGGATGAACCACGATGTCAAGGGTTCAAGCAACCCCGTATTCTATTCCCTTTGTCGACGGTATGTTACTTGCCCGAGACTCGATCGCTCGGTATCCCAATACCTCGCTTAGTCTCGATCGCAAGTCACTTTACTCGACAGAATGCATGATCCCGTGACTGCACACTTGGTCACTTTGAGCTCATTATGATGATGCACTACCGAAAGGGGCCCAGGATACCTCTCCGCATACGGAGTGACAACCCGCTCGATCCGTGTCAACCCAATGTACACTTTCGAGATACCTGTAGTGCACCTTTATAGTCACCCAGCACGCAGACGCTTGATACACCCAAAGCACTCCTACGGTATCCGGAGTTACACGATCTCACGGTCTAAGGAAGAGATACTTGACATTGGAAAAGCTCTAGCAAAACGAACTACACGATCTTTGTGCTATGCTTAGGATTGGTCTTGTCCATCACGCCATTCTCCTAATGACGTGATCCCGCTGTCAATGACATCCGATGTCCATAGTCAGAAACCATGACTATCTGCTGACCAACGAGCTAGTCTACTAGAGGCTTACTAGGACGATTGTAGTCTATGTATTCACACGGTACTACGATTTCCGGATAATACGCTTATAGCATGAATAAAGACAATTATCATGAACAAGGAAATATAATAATAATGCTTTATTATTGCCTCTAGGGCATATTTCCAACAGTCTCCCACTTGCACTAGAGTCAATAATCTAGTTACATTGTGATGAATCGAACACCCATAGAGTTCTGTGTTGATCATGTTTTGCCCGCTGAAGAGAGTTTAGTCAACGGATCGCGACATTCGTGATCCGTATGCACTTTACAAATTTCTATGTCTCCATCCCGAACGTTTCACGGATGGAGTTGAAGCGACGCTTGATGTGCCTGGTCTTCTTGTGAAACCTGGCCTTGGCAAGGGCAATAGCTCCAGTTGTCAGAAGAGTTTGATCGCCCCGACGCATTGGGTATGACTCCTAGGTCGGTGATGAACCCTTCACCCAAATTGCTTCATGCGCTGCCTCCGAGGCTGCCATGTACTCCGCTTCACATGTAGATCCCGCCACGACGCCTTCGCTTCAACTGCACTACCATCGCCCACCATTCAACATATACACGATCCGGTTTGTGACTTAGAGTCATCCAGATCTGTGTTGAAGCTTAGGCCGACGTAACCTGCTACTACGAGCTCTTCACACCTCCATAAACGAAACATGTCCTTTGTCCTTTTCGTGTACTTTAGGATATTCTTGACCGCTGTCCAGTGTTCCTTGCCGGGATTACTTTGGTACCTTCCTACCAAACTTACGCAAGGTTTACATCAGGTCCGTACACAGATGGCATACATAATAGATCCTATGGTCGAGGCATAGGGATGACACTCATCTCTTCTTTATCTTTTGCCGTGGTCGGGCATTGAGTTGAGCTCAGTCTCACACCTGCAATACAGCAAGAACCCTTCTTGACTGATCCATTTTGAAGTTCTTCAAAATCTTATCAAGGTATGTGCTTTGTGAAAGACCTATGAGGCGCCTCGACCTATCTCTATAGATCTTGATCCCTAATATATAAGCAGCTTCTCCAAGGTCCTTCATTGAAAAACACTTATTCAAGTAGGCCTTAATGTTGTCCAAGAATTCTATATCATTTCCCATCAAAAGTATGTCATCTACATATAATATGAGAAATGCTACGAGCTCCCACTCACTTTCTTGTAAACGCAGTTTCTCCATAAGTCTCCAGATAAACCCAAACGCTTTGATCATCTCATCAAAGTAATGTTCCAACTCCGAGATGCTTGCACCAGTCCATAAATGGATCGTGAGCTTGCATACTTTGTCAAGATTCTTAGGATCGATAAACCCTCCGGCTGTATCATATACAGCCTTCCTTATGATATCCGTAAGGAACGCTGTTTTGACGTCCATCTGCCAAATCTCATAATCATAGTATGCGCAATTGCTAACATGATTCGACGGACTTAAGCTTCGCACGGAGAAAAAGTCTCATCGTAGTCAATCCCTTGAACTTGCCGATAACCCTTAGCGACAAGTCGAGCTTTATAGATGGTGACATTACCATCCGCTCTGCCTTCTTCTTAAAGATCCATTTGTTTTCTATCGCCCATCATCGGGCAAGTCACCAAAGTCCACACTTTGTTTTCATACATGGATTCTATCTCGACTTCATGGCTTCTAGCCATTTGTTGGAATCTGGGCCCGCATCGCTTCTTCATAGTTCAAGGTTCACCGTTGTCTAACAACATGATTTCCGTGACAGGTTGCGCACTCACCTGGTGCGAACGGTCCTAGTGGACCCACGGTTCAAGAGCTACTAGATCCAAGTACCTTGATCATCATTATGAATTTCTCTTCATTGGTGTAGGCATCACAGAACATTTTCCCGAGCTGCACTACTATCCTGCTCAAGAGGTAGTACTTCATCGAGTTCTACTTTCCTCCCACTTACTTCTTTTCGAGAGAAACCTTTTTCCGTAAAGGATCCGTCTTGGCAACAAAGATCTTGCCCTCGGATCTTAAGTAGAAGGTATACCTGCTGGGGAACGAGTAATTTCAAAAATTTTCCTACGATCACGCAAGACCATGGTGATGGCATAGCAACGAGGGAGAGGTCCGCCCACGCACTGTAGACCGAAAGCGAAGCGTATAACAACGGTTGATGTAGTCGACGCCTTTCACGA
>JAHIAM010017594.1:0-14503 GCA_021605205.1 Aegilops longissima | reverse complement strand
TTCCCTTGATCGCATTAGTTTCACGACCCGGTTTGCTTCTTCTCGCCTCTTTATGTAGCCAATATATGCTAGTCGCCTTGCAGCTCCACTTTACTACTCCGCCCTTTCCTATAAGCTTAAATAGTCTTGATCTCGCTGGTGTGAGATTGTGAGTCCCCTGACTCATAGATTCTACCAAAAGGCGGGCGATGTGGTAGGACGAACCAACTCGTGGAGTTCACGGAACGTGGTCATTATGTGTCTTTTCCCGATGATCGAGTGGTGCCCTTGGGACGATCGGGATCCGTAGCATTTGGGGTATCTTTTTATTTTGGTTCCGAGTCGGACCTTGAGTGTACTCAATGATGATGATTATTTATGTACTTGGGTGGGGCACGAAGCCAACTATGTATCTTTTCCTTTGTATTAATTTGTGTGAAGATTACCCACTTATGCATTGCTTTCAATGGGTTATGTTTCTAAGTCGGTTTCAACCCGGGAGATATAATCGCTATGTTGGTATCAATTGTGTCCCCAAGCAAATGAACTAATAATTATGTCCCGATGTCTCTATCAAGATGGGCATTATAATTTTGGCTAAACCAATTGTCCTTGGTGACTGGATATTGATCTTATTTGAATGGATCTTTATCAAGACAAAGCTTAGCTTGATTGTGATGCCGAAATTAATTGACTCGCCTTCTAATGATGTGACATCCGTGCGGATGAAACCATTCGTTGTTTTTCTCTGAGAAGGGCAATTGATGCTATCTTCGATTCCACTTTGTGAGTACCAAGATGTCTTTCCGTAAGAGCCCTATGCCTCCTCATCGCCCTGAGTTCATCGATCTTGAGCCCGCATCAACCCGCTTGGGCCCATACAAGCTTGGACCTGATGAGCTGAAGGAATTGAAGAAGCAGCTGAACAAGAGGCCTGGTTTGATCGACGAAGTTCATCTCCTTGGGGTTGTGGTGTTCTTTTGTCCGAAGAAGGATGGCACGGACCGATTTCCCGAACCCCATTGAATAAGAAGACAATCAAGAACAAGTATCCACTTCCCAACATCAATGAGCTTTTCGAGCAACCAAAGGTGCTAAAGTGTTCTGCTTGACCTTCGATGGGTTATCATCGATTCGATTCGTGAACAAGATATTCCCAAGACAAAGATTCGTAATGCTTTGGTTCTTTGAATATACCCCATGTCTTTCGCCTTGTCAATGCTCCTCCAACATTCTCTCGGATGATGAACTTCATATTCAACCCTACACCAATGAATTGCCTTTGGTCTATCTTGATGATATTTTGGTCTTCCAAGAATAAGAAGGATCATGCCAAACATTTGCGATTGGTGCTAGACAAGCTCGAGAGCATCAATTCTATGTAAGTTCTCCAAATGTGAATTTTGGCTTGATGAAGTGCTTTATCTTGGTCATATCATCTCCGCCAAGGGTATCGCAGCATCCCAGAAGGTGTCCGCATTGTGAATTGGGAACCTCCTCGTAATGTCAAGCAGTCTGCAGTTTTCTTGGTCTTGCAAGCTATTGTCAAGATTCGTTGAGAACTTTCTAAGATTGCAAAGCCTCTTTCCAACCTCCTCCGAAGCATGTGAAGTATGTCCGTCTCCCGAGTGTGACGTTGCTTTCAATACCCTCAAAGAGAAACTCGTCACAGCTCCCTGCCTTGACTCCTCCTGATGAATCCAAGCCATTTGAAGTTTTCTGATGCTCTCTTCAAGGTCTCGGTTGTGTTAATGCAAGAGAAGAGAGTTGTGGCTTATACCTCTCGCCAGCTTGAAGCTCAACGAAAAGAACTACCCCACTCACGATCTTGAGTTGGCGGCAGTTGTCCATGCATTGATAACATGGAGACATCTCTTGTTGGGAAGGAAAGTGACATTTTCACCGATCACAAGAGTCTCAAGTACATCTTCACTCAACCCAACCTCAACCTCAAAGTGCACTGATGGGTCGAAATGATTCAAGAGTACAACCCAAGTATTGAATATACTCCGGCAAGGCCAATGTCATTGCAGATGCTTTGAGGGAAGGCTATCGCAGCCTAATCCTCAAGCCCTTCAGACGGATCTCTGGAAGCTTCCGCAGCTGAATCTTCAAATTGTTCCTCAAGGCTTTCTTGCCAACCTCATAGTCTCTCCTACTTTGGAAGATCAGATTCGTGAGGCTCCTTCCGATACCATGGTGAAAAGGTGAAACGTGGTATCGACAAGGGCATTTCCAAGTACAAGTGCTTCCACGCTGATGACAAAGATACTTTTCTTCGAGGACCGGATTGTGGTTCCTAAGGGTGATCTGAGAAAAGTCATTATGAACGAGGCTCACAATTCGCTTCTATCCATTCATCCCGGAAGTACGAAGATGTACCAGACCTCAAGCATATATTGGTGGACTCGAATGAAGCGAGAAATTGCTCAATTCGTGAATGAGTGTGATGTCTCAAGAGTGAAAGGTAACACCCTGCACCAGCTGGTCTCCTTCAACCTCTTGCTATTCCGAATGGAAGTTTGATCATATCGAAATGGACTTCGTGGATCGGATTTCCAAAGTCCAAGCGTGGAAATGATGCTATCTTCGTTGTCATTGACAAGCTTACTAAAGTGGCTCATTTTCTTCCTATCAAAGAATCTATCACAGCAGCTCGGGCCTATGAGCTATACACCTCCGTGATTTTCCTTGCACGGCATTCCACAAGTGATCTCTTCTGCACTGGCAGCATCTTTACCTCCAAGTTTTGGGATTCTTTTCGTAAGGCCATGGGCACCAACATTCTGCTTCAAGACAGCTTTCCATCCTCAAACAAGTGGCCAAGTCGAGCGAAAGTTAATCAAATCCTTGAAGATATGCTCAGGGCTTGTGTCATTTCCTTCGATATGAAGTGGGAAGATTGTCTTCCATATGCCGAAGTTCTCCTACAACAACAGCTTCCAAGCGAGTTCGCAAGGCCCCATTCGAAATTTCTATGGCGTAAAGTGCCGATCTCTCAATTGGTCTCGAGATGTGAACGCAACTTGGCAATGACTTGACTCAAGCAGTAAGAAATGTGCAAAGTCATTCGTGAGAATCTCAAAGCCGCAATCGCCGTAAGAGCTATTATGATGATAAGCACCGTGATGTGGCTTTTGAAATCGGAGACCATGTCTACCTCCGCCTCCAATGAAAGGCACTCGCCGCTTTGGTATCAAAGGAAGCTTGCCCTCAGATACGGGGTCCTTTCAAGATCTTTGGCAAAAGAGGCGATCTCGCCTATCAACTTGAGCTTCCATCCAACTTTGCAAACGGCATGATGTGTTTCACGGTCACAGCTTCGCAAGTGCTTCAAGACTCTGAACGCACTATCAACTTCAAGAAATTGACCTTCAAGAAGATCTCCTTATCATGAGCACCCCTGCTATTCTTGAAGAAACCGAGCTAAGACTCGCAACAAGTCAATCAAATTCCTCAAAGTGAAGTGGTCACACCATTCGACCGAGAAGCCACCGGGAGCGAGGATCACCTCCGCCCGAATATCCGAGTTCTTTCAGTCCTAGATCTCGGACGAGATCCTCTTGTAGTGGTGGAGTGTTGTAACACCCGGACGTAACTTTCCATATTTGTAACTCTAACTCTTGCCATTTTCGCATTGTGATATGATATTCCTCCGTGGTTGGGTTTTTCTCCTTTTGCATTTTGTCCATGTCATGCATTTCTTATCATGTCATCATGTGCATCGATTTGCATACGTGTTCGCCCATGATTCCAGCATTTTTCCGCTGTCCGCTTTTGCAATCCGCACTCCTATCTCCCCGACGGCCCTTTTACGCTTTTTCCGCAAAGGGTACTAAACTTTCTGAATGGACCGAGGTTTGTCTAGTGGCCTTGGTATACCACCAGACCACCGGTCAAGTTTCGGTCATTTGAGCTCGTCTGTACTCCAACGGTTAACCGACTCGCAAAAGCCTCTTTTGTTGCAGCCCAACACCCTCCAAAATAGTCCAATAACCCATCTAAGTCACTTCCATGTTTCTCCGCTGCTCGATCACGATAGGGCGAAAACTACACCTCATTTGACTCTCCTAGCTCCTCTATGCCTATTTAAACACCTCCCTCATTCAAATCCGGTCTTCTTCCCAAACCTAAAAATATCCCTACCAGACGACACGCTGCCGCGGACGAAAATCGCCACGCTAATCGCCAGCGCCACGGTCAGTGCCACGCTGGCTGTCCAAGGGGCTCTGCTTGCCACAGGCCAGCCGGCTTCATGACGCTTCGCTTCCTCAGGGATTCGCTGGCTGGCCGGCTGCCTTCCGCCGACCACTGTCCTCATCAGTGCCGCCATTGCCGCTCTCCGCGCCGCCTCTGCCCCACACTGCTTCTGCACGCGGCTGGCCATCTCTTCTCCGCTGGCCCATCTGCTCACACCGGCCACCGCTAGCCCTGCCCTGCCCCGCTTCTCCACGCCAGTAAGCTCATGAAGCTGCTGGTTCCGATCGGGTCCCGATCGGATCCGAGCCCTGACTTCTTCCTCTTATTTCTTCTAAGTTTTCCATCCGATGATTAATTTGTTGCATTTTCACGAGTATAACTTTGCATCGTAGCTCCATTTTATGCAGATAATATATCAAAATGTTCCCAAGAGTAGATCATTTCATCTCATTGCATCAATTTCATTTGAGCTCATCTTGATGCCCAAATGCTGTTGAAGAGGGCTATGGATGTTAGTTTCGCTTTTTAATGTAACTTGCACTTTTGTTATTTTTGCTATGATTGATGTTTTACCCTATGAATTTGAGTCCTACATGTGTTTTGTAATATGCCATGCCATCTTTCCAGGGTGTATGCCATATTTTTTGTGATCTATATGGTGAATAGCACAAGCATGCAAAGTAGGTGTCCGATGTTGCTGATTTCAAATTGCTTTTGTGATATTTTGATGCCATGTTAACTTGATGCTACCAAGAGATCCATGCATATTTTGAGATACTTGTAAGGATGTTTTGTTAAACATGTCTTGTCATCCATCCATGCCCTTTTTTTGTAATTATGGAGTGCCATAGCTTGAGTCAATCGAGCTCTACTTTTGCTATCAAATGTTTCCGGCAGATTGTTTACATGTTATTCAATTTTGCCAAGGTTGTTGTGGTTGATCCATATGCTATGATGTTGTTCTTGCCATGTTTATCTTCTATGACATGTCTTCTTGATGTATGTATGCTTAGTTTATCATAAAGGCCTGTAGTGAGTGCATTGAGCTTGTAAACATGCCTACTTGTTATCAGTTTTGACATGCCATGTTGCTGAATCTGTTAACTAAACTTTCGATATTGACATGGGTGTTACTATATTTTCGATCCTTTTGGCTTATGGTCAGTAAGGACTTTTGTTCTATGCTTTGAGTAGATTCATGCCATGCCTTGTTTTGCTATTATAAGTTCCTGTAGCATGTAGTTTTGCTGCTCTGAACATTCCCGATGCTGTTTTTCCAAATTTATTTTGTGCACTTTTGCCAGGGAACCATGATGTGATTTAAAGCTCAGTGCTCATCTTTTGTCAAGCATCTTGTGTAGATCACTGCCATATACTTTGTTGGTACGTTTGGGTGCAGTAGCTTAATTTATTGTTGCTTGCTATGGCATCATGCTGTTAATGGCAGATTTGTGCCATTCTTGTTTTTTGTCATTTGCAAACCGTGCATCCGATTCCGTGATCTTTATATCGATTTCAACCAAATCATCTCATCTTTCCAGTGGCATACTTGGTTTCAAGTTGATGCCTGGTTCATCATTTTCCTTCCGGCGCATAGCATTGCATATCACTTCCGCATATCATGCCATGTTTTGCATCATGTTGATTGTGCATTGCACCGTGATTTATTGTGGTTCCTTTGTTTGTGTTGTTTTTGGGTAGAGCCGAGACGAGTACGTGAACGAGAACCTGTTGAGAACGCTTACGAGGATCAAGCTTTACAACTCTCGTAACATTTGGGCAAGATGACCATACCCTCAAATCACTTCTATCTTTGCTATGCTAGTTGCTCCCGCTATGCCATGCCACGATTACCACTTGCTATATCATGCCACCCATATTGCCATGTCAGCCCTAACCATCCTTTTCCTAGCAAACCGTGATTTATTTACCGCTTTTTCAGCCCTCTTATAGCATTGCTAGTTGCAGAAGCGGAAGTTTGTTCCTTGTTGAACATGGAGATGTTGTTCTTTTTGGAACATGTTTACTTGTTAGATATCACAATATATATCTGCTATAATTAATACATCTATATTTGGTAAAGGGTGGAAGGCTCGCCTTATGCCCGTGTTTTGTTCCACTTTGCCACCCTAGTTTCCAAACCGTGTTATGTTCCTTGATTTCGCTCTACACGGTTGGGTGATTTATGGGACCCCTTGACAGTTCGCTGAATAAGACTCGCCCAGAAGGCCCAACTTTGGTTTTACCATTTGCCACCTAGTTTTTTCCCTCGGTTTTCGCGAGCCCGAGGGTCATCTTTATTTTAACCCCCGACCAGTGCTCCTTCGAAAGGGCTAAACTAGAGTGCTTTGGCCTCAAGGAAACTTGAGGTCTGGTTTTAGTTGTAGGATGCTCATCCGGTGCCTCGAGAACGAGATATGTGCCTCCTATCGGGATTTGTCGACATTCGGGCGGCTTTGCTGGTCTTGTTTTATTGTTCGAAATGTCTTGTAGTCCGGGATTCCGAGATTGATCGGTCTTCCGGTAGAAGGAATATCCTTCGCTGACCGTGAGAGCTTATAATGGGTTGTTGGGACACGCAGGGTAATATCTTTCAAAGCCGTGCTCCGCGTTATGAGGCGATGGGAATTTGTTAATGTCCGCTAGAAAACCCGGTTGACCTCTAATAAAATACAATCAATCAGGTGTTACCGGGATGGTCTCTTCTCGGAGTCCGGGAAGTGAACACGGTGTTGGAGTTATGTCTCGACGAAGTAGTTCAGATCACCTTGATCGCTATTAGTTTCAACGACGCTTTTGCTTTCTTCTCGCCTTCTTTGATGTAGCCACCATATATGCTAGTCGCTGCGCAGCTCCACTTTACTACTCTGTCCTTCCTATAAGCTTAAATAGTCTTGATCTCCGGGTGTGAGATTGCTGAGTCCCCGGACTCATAGATTCTACCAAAACAGTTGCAGTGCCGATGATGTCAAGGTGACGAACCGAACTCAAGTGGGAGTTCGACGAGGAACGTGGTCGTATTATGTGTCTTTTCCGATGATCAGAGTGGTGCTCAGCTTGGGACGATCGGGATCTGTAGCATTTGGGGTATCTTCTTTATTTTGGTTCCGAGTCGGACCTTGAGTGTACTTAATGATGGATGATTATTTATGTATCGTGTGAAGTGGCAACTAAGCCAACTATGTATCTCTTTCCTTATGTATTACATGGGTTGTGTGAAGATTACCTCACTTTGACATTGCTTTCAATGCGGTTATGCTCTAAGTCGGCTTCGACAGGGAGATATAGCCGATCGGGATAAAGATCACATGGAAATTTTTTCCTTAGTATTTCCTCTACTCCCTTTAACAAGACGGTGTTTTATGACTCAAGAAAGAGAAAATGAAACGATGAAAACGAAATTTTTCACGCTCATGTTCCACAAATGAATACCAAGTCTTCAAGGTCACACCAATTTCTTCACTTTCAAAGTCTTCTAAAGTCTTCGTAATATCAAAGTCTTCAACAAGAACTTCATTTTTAGGGTCGACTTTCTTTGTAAATATCAAACTCCACATAGACTTATAGACCTGTACACTCACAAACGATTAGTTCCTTAACCTATAAGTCTCAATACACCAAAATCACTAAGGGCACTAGATGCACTTACAATCTCCCCTTTTGGTGATTGATGACAATATAGGTTAAGTCTTCAACGGGATAAACATATGAAGTGTAAATACTGATAATGAGGAATTTGATTGCAAGATATAGAAGAACTCCCTCAAGATGTGCATAGTGAGGAATTTGCTTTTGAGGAAATGCACATTTGAAGAGTTGAATCATGGAGATCTCCCCTATATCTTGTAATTCATACATGCATTTGACATATAACATGAAGAATTTGAAATGCATGATGAGATATGGTGCTTGACGTAATTCAGCATGCGCTTATAACATAAATGAGGAACAAGCATGCAAAATAACGATCAAGAGTATCGAGCTCAAGAAGCTCAAGAGAATCGAGCATAGTGCATCAAAAGTATCAAAGCACCATCGGGTTTAAGATTACAACTCGATCCAATAAAAGTTTTAAGAACAGAGTTGTAACTTAACAAAAATAAATTGTTGTATATGGGCAATAAAATAGACCCGCTTGAAGACTAACTCAAATTTCTCCCTTTGTCATCGAATGACCAAAAGGATCGAAACCGAGGACTAACGCCTCAAGAGTTTCAAGTTGAAGAAGGAGCGCCAGTTGTTGGGGTCGGTTGTTGTAGTAGGGCTCCATGGTGTCGCCCAAGTCTTCATTCTCATCTGTCGCATGAGGAAGAATAGGAGCTGGCCACCAAGGAAGGAACTTTGACCTTCTTGTATTTCTTCAGAGGAGGTGTAGACCAGTCAAATTCTTCCTTGAGTCCCATTGTCGCGCTTCTTCCGCATCAGAGACATGTGAAAGAACATCCCAAAAGCGCTTGAAGGTTTCATGAAGGTAGTAGTGGTTTTTCTTCACGCATTGTGTGTTGAGGTCATGTTGTGAAGAATTGAACCAAACCGACGCTTGACCCATTTATGATTGCCATCAACCTCCTCAACATACAATGATGCCAACGACTTCCTCATCATTTGAGTCGTGGCCTTTGATAGGACTTCATTGTTTTCGCTGAATCCGATAGACAGTCCGAGGCACATACAAATTCCTTGACGAGGAATTTGGTTCTTGGGGCCTGCCTTTGGCTTCAAAGGCTTCATCAAGACTTGCATATAGTGATTTGAAAGTTATCGTTCGTTGTAGATACAACGAGCACCGCCAAGTGGAGGATCGAGGTAGAGCACAGGCAATTCAGTTGTCGGTGCCTTGTAGTGAGTATTTTCGACATCCAGCCTAATACCCATGAGTTCACGCCTTTAGCGCCTCCGTGATGTGCAGCTGCATAGAATTGAAGAATAAGTTCTTCATTCCACCACATGTATATCAGCAGCAGAAATTCAGAAGTCCTCAGCCGTGAAGAACACTCGAGGACCTGGCTCAAAGCCCGGCAGAGACTCCATGTCCACATGAGGAATATGAGCATGATCAAGACTTTGTCTTTATTGAAAAGCACCGAGGAATAGAAATTGGCTTGGCTGCACCCGTAAACGCCTCTTCCTTATGCGAGCGTAATCGTATGGATTGTAATCATGAAGAATACATGCTCACCAAGAAGTCTTCAGCCTTGAACTTTTGCTTTGTTGAGAAGGGATCCTTTTGTTTTGGCAGGGGTCTTGGATTACATCACGACCTCTGGAATCGCAATCGGGTTCTTCAGCCGAGGAATTTCTTGTTCCTCAATAGGTGCCCGAGGATCAAGAAGAAGAAGTTCATCCCGGCTTAGTGGCTGGAATTTCTTGGATGAGGAAGTGGGATGAGTTTCTTCACAGCCCATTTGAACAGTTGGAGCAGGGACGAGGTATCTTTGATTGGGGTGAAGAGGGAGAATTTGATGCCGATTTCCCAAAAGTCATCGCTCATCACCGCGGCTTCCAATATCCAATCTTCCAAGTTCTCAACACCAGCCTTTGGAACCGAGGCATAGGAGGAAATGATTGGGGGAAGGGATTGCTTCCACTTCAATTTATTCATCAATCTGCCGACCAGAGAATGATTTTCTTCATCGATCCGCTTGGGATCAATAATCTTCATCAAAGGAACAAGGTCCTTGATGGAATTGAGGAAATTGGAATAGCATCAAATTGATTTTCAAAGGAGCTTGTCATTGGCTTCATTTTCTTCAGTCAAGAATTTGACGATGATGCTTTCCCTTTTTCACGAGCTCGTTTAAGTTTGGTCTTCTTCACATCGAGGGATGGAAGAATTGGAGTTGGTGTTACGCAGGAGGAGCGAGGAATCGATGATTTTTCAGCGAATCGATGCTGTTCGCCTTGTTCGCCAGCGCACCACTAGTGGATGCCCCGCAATTTCTTCGGGGGAATGGGATCATCAGCCTGAACGGCATTTTCTTCAAGATCGAATTCACGGTGCCGGGTTTTTCCAGAGCGAGGCTCCACGAGGAATTGCATGCTGCTGGGGCAGCAACATTTGTGAACTTCTTCCGGTTGAAATCTGACCTTGGCCCTTGCCAATCAGCATAATAAGCATCGTTTTTCGAGGTCTTGAATTTCCCGACCTTGAGAAGTTCCTGTGTCATTTTGACAACGCTTTTTCAGAACTTCCCTTTCGATTGAGCCTTCTTGATCTCTTGCCTTTTCAAACTTCCATTTCTCCGTGATGAAATGGGTCAGATATGACTTTGTCCAGAGTCGATGAAAATCGCAAAGGGGTATTTGGATCCTTGTGCCAGATCAATATAATCGAGGATTTTCCTGATCCAACACAGAGGCAAGATGTTTTGGCTCTATTTTGGCGATCTCCGATGATTTCCGCAAGTTCATCATCATCCCTCACATCTTCGTGGGCTCTTGAAGGCATGTTTTCTGGGACTTGGCCGAGGACCTGCCCCGCGGGCCTTAGTCTTCAGAGAGTCGGGCCAGATGAAGACTTTTGCAGGAGGAACTTGCCGGACACCGAGGCAGGAGGCCCCCTTTGGCACGGGCCGATGCAGTGCCGAGGACTTTGTCTGAACCGAGGACTTGGGAGGAGCCCGAGGACTTTGAAGGAGCAGGATTTTGGAGGAGAAGGGCAGATGAGGAATTTGCCTGAGGGCACCCGAGGAACTTGGGGAGGGCATTGGTGGCACTTGGCTTGTGAGCGGCTTTTGCCATAGATTTTCTTGGCTTGACAGAGGCCTCTGAGCAAGAGCGGGCGAGTCCTCATTGAATTTCCTCACCGCCTCATTGGCTTGTCTTGCCAACTTCTTGGCCTGGCCCATTCTTCAGAATGTGCTCACCACGCTTGATGCGGGTCCTGGCCGTGCCAATGGAGCTTTGGGCATGGAGGATTGAGGCATTTCATGTACTTTGGAGTTACATATCTGATTCTCCATTCTCGTGCCCATCTCCGCTCAACTTTTGATGCCACTTGCGCTGATTTTTGTTCTCTTTGTTTAACTCGCCTTCATGTGTGCAATAATCAGATAAATTTCCTCGGATTTCAAACGCGTCATGACCTCGCCTCTTTCCTTTTGGGGCTTTTTTCCTTCCATATTCTTTTGAGGAATTTGAACAAACAATTCTTCAAGAAGTATGCAACTTTTCTTCGAGGAACGCTGCAAATGAGTTAAGTTGATGAGAACCTAGTGATTCAAAGAGGGACATGAGTACCGTGAATAGAGTATAGTTGCGGGAATTTTGGAGAGGTCATATGCTCAAGGTTTTTCAAAACCAAGTTTTGAGGATTTTGACCAGATGAGTTTGAAGAATTTCACTCGTTTTTTGTCTTAGGTTCCGAGTTGTACAGACGAGGATCCACACAATTGAGTAATCTTGAAGAAAATAATTGCTTAGAGAAACAATCAAGAGCATATAACAAGTGAGGTGTTTGTGTGTGAGGATTTGAAGAATAAAACACCTTTGAAGATTTTGTAGTTTAAAATTTGATCAACGAGGGTAGTAAAAGTAACTTTTTATTTACCCTAAATGAAGAAACATTAACCGGGTGTTGTAGATGTGAAGCCGTCTGCTCGATCTTCCACGCCATAACTTGGTGGGGAAGACAGAAGGCGAAGGGAGGAGGATTTCCGAGCGGCGAGTACGCCGGGCGAAGAGGTCGAGGCAAGCTTTCCTCACCGGGCATTTATGGAGAAGCGGGCGCTTAGGGTTTGAGGAGCTCGAACGGGAGAGAGAGGTCGAGGGGTAAAAGAAGGAGGATGGAGAGAGGGTATTTAAGGCAAGGAAAACTGTTCCCAAGATTTAGGGACTAACGTGCCCTGACCATTCTCCTTCCGGACATGTGTCACCCACGATCGGTAGTGGAGATCGGTAATCGGGGTGAGTAAAATAATGCATCATGGGATGGGAACTTTGAGGGCAAAACCAAAGTTTGGATAAGATTGTTTTAAAGTTCCGTCGCAATTTCTTCAAAACAAGGAACAAGGAAGATTTTGAACGAGTTTCAAATAGAACGACATGAAGAATTTGTGAATAGACTGGGTTGAGTATAGCATAGAGGGGAAGGGTCCCACCACATTCACTTAGCAAAAAAAACAACTTGAAGAATTAGCCATAAGTGAATGTTGTAGAGGACATAAACCCATATATATTTATATAGCCAATGAAGAAAAACGATTTAAAAGTGAAGATTTTGCAAAGTTGAAGAATTTGAAAATCAAGAATTTCAAAACGAGGAAAAACTCAAATTGAAGATTTTCAACTTTGGTGGCGGACCCACCGATAAGAATGATAATTTCAACACCGCAAAATTAAGGGTTCTGAGAATCAAATTCTTCATTAATTTCTTCACACTTAGAGTGTTATTCTTCATTGATTGAAGAAAACGCTTTTTCATGTGTTGCACATCTAATTCATCAATTTTGCATAAGTGTCGGATGTGTCCTTTTCAAAGAACATTCAAGATTCTAAGATATTTAGCTCACACCGCAACTTGCTAAATCTCTTCTCATCCAAGGGCTTAGTGAAGATATGCTAGTGTTCTTCGCCTTCACATGCTCGATGGAGATGTCGCCTTCAACACATGATCACGAAGAAAATGATGACGAATTTGAATGTGCTTTGTCTTCGGTGCTGAATAGGGTTGTGAGCAATCTTGATGGCACTCTCATTGTCACAGAAAACACTTCACGTTGATGCCATAGTCCTTGAGAGTTTGCTTCATCCAAGAATTGAGCACAACACAGCCAGAGCAATGTATTCAGCTTCCGCAGAGAAAAGGATACAGCCTGCTTTCTTCGAGGAAATGCATAAAGATCGTCCGGGAAATGACAAGTACCAGATGTTGACTTGCGGTCCACACGATCACCAAAGATAGTCGAGTCGTAATATCCAATGAGATCAAAAGTAGAGCCTTGGGGTACCATAATCCTAGTGTTGGTGTGTGAGCTAGATATCAAGAATATGCTTCACAGCCTTATGGTGTGATTCCTTCTGTAGCTTGAAATCGGGCACACATGCAAACACTAAGCATTATATCTGGCCTAGATGCACATAAGTACAATAAAGAACCAATCATGGAGCGTATACCTTGTGATCAAGTCAATACCATTTTCATCAAGGCATAGATGGCCATTTGTGGGCATAGGAATTTTGACACCTTTGCAATCTTGCATGCCAATTTCTTCGTGACATTTTGAGGTATTTCTCCGAGATATGAATATGCCATTGTGTTGTTGATTAATTTGAAGACCTAAGAAAAATTTCAACTCTCCCATCATAGACATTTGATATTCTTCACTCATCATATAGGCAAATTCATCACTATAACGCTGGTCAAGACAGCCAAAGATAATATCATCAACATATATTTGGCACACAAACAGTTCACCATCATATGATTTAGTAAAGAGAGTAGGGTCGAGTGAACTGGTTGTGAAGCCATTCTTCATGAAGAATTCCTTCAATGTATCATACCACGCCTGTGGGGCTTGTTTGAGACCATAGAGGGCCTTGTTGAGTCTCAAGACTTTGTCGGATTCTTTGGATCTTCAAAACCTAGGGGTTGAGCAACATATACTTCTTCCTCAAGCTTACCATTGAGGAATGCACTTTTCACATCCATTTGATATAAAGTGATATTGTGATGGTTAGCATAGGCGAGTAATATGCTAATAGACTCAAGTCTAGCGACAGTGCAAAAGTTTCATCAAATCAATTCCTTCAACCTGGTGTAGCCTTGAGCTACTAGTCGTGCGCTTTATTCCTCACCACAAGGCCATTTTCATCTTGCTTGTTGCGGTAGATCCACTTTGTGCCAATGATATTATGCTTTGCAGGATCTGACGCTTGACCGGTTCCCATACATTGTTGAGCTCGATCTGATGTAATTCTTCTTGCATGGCCTGAATCCACTCAGTTCCAGAATGCTTCATCTACCTTAGTGGGCTCTGTGATAGAGACAAAAGCATTGTGCCCACAAAAGTTAGATAAATGTGAAGCTTTTGAGCGGTGAGAGGACCTGGCGCTTCAATGTCATCGATGATCTTGTCAACTTGCACTTTTGCAACACGAGGATGAGCTGGTTGTCGCCGAGGAATTTGATCATTTTCCTCACCACCATTGTCTTCAAGATTATCTTCAGTGCATCAGCTCGACGATCTTCGCAGATCGGAATGAATTCTTCAGAGATTATTCAAGAGGAATGACATCCTCGCTGCTCTTGAACTTGATAGATTCCTCGTGTTGGTTCATCTAACAGAAGGTAGGTGCTCTCTTTGCAGCCATTAGTTTCATCGAA
>JAHIAM010017593.1:0-19648 GCA_021605205.1 Aegilops longissima | reverse complement strand
GGTGCACCATCTTACCCAGACGCTTGATCCCATTTGGCCGACACACTTTCCGGTCATGCCCGCCGCGAAGATCAACACGCCGCAGCCCCACCTAGGCACAACAGAGAGGCCAACACGCCGGTCTAAACCTAGCGCCGCAGGGTCCGGGCCCATCGCCTCGAAAGCACACCGCACGCTATGCGACGCTGCCGAAGCGCACTAGCCCATCGCGCCGCCCAATCCGGCGCGCCCGTCACGACGCCGATTGCCGATACCACGACGCCGGATACCCATAACTACTCCCCGAGATGGTTAGTGCGATAAGCTCAGAGCCAACCAGATCAAATACCAAGACCTCGTAAGCGTGTTAAGTATCCGCGAACGCCGAACAGGCCAGCCCACCTCTCTCCTAGGCGGTCTCAACCTGCCTGCCGCTCCGCCCAAGATCCATCCAGAGGGCCGCGGACAAAGGTCCTTTCAGCCCCCAACGTGAATCACTGCTGGTGCTCCATAGTCAATTCGACTTTAGTCACCACATGTATCATGTATAAGTATATAGTATATACCCGTGATCAACTCCCGAGTGATCACGGCCCGATAGTATAGCACGCAGACGGACAAGAAAGTAGGGCCACAGATGAAAGTACTAGCATCCTATACTAAGCATATAGGATTGCGTAAGGTAACAATGAAGTTACAAGGACAAAGCTATGCAGAGATAGGAGTATCCGAAAACAGAATATGCTATACTACTCTAATGCAAGCAGATAGATAAGAGTAGGCGATATCCGTGATCAAGGGGGGCTTGCCTGGTTGCTCGCAAGAGAGAGGGGTCGCGTGACGAGTCGATCACAGGGACATCAAGATCGGTCTCGGGTCTACCGGAGAGAAGAGGAGGAAGAAACAGAAATACATAGCAGCAAGTGCATAACAGACAATGCATGAGCTAGACGTGTTCTAACAGCAGCTAGGCGACATCGGCGAAGGGGGAAACATCCGGAAAGTTTTCGTTGCCCGGACGCTCGACGATGATGAACCGGAGAGGAAAGTTTGCAGGTTCGATAGGTTAGGGTTGTGTGCGGATAACGGATCGCGAATCCGGATTCGCCTCGCCGCTCGAGCAACTTTCATGTTGAAAATATTTTAACCGAGGTACGGATTAAAAGATATGATTTTAAAAAGAATTTATTAATTTTATAGAATTAATAGAATTAATTTAATTAGATAATAGCCTTAATGTGTCGACATGACATCAGATGTGTCATCAGTCAAATGCTTGATGTCAAACTAACACATGGGTCCATTGTCATTGACTAACACTAATTAATAGTTTAATTAATTGATAAGTTAATTAGGTTAGTTAACAGAATTAATTAGTTAATTAACCAATTTTAATTATTATTATTATATCTTTTGTTTAACCCTTTTATTTTCGGTTTTCTATACTACTACGGACGGGCCCCACGTGCATAGGCAGAGGCCAAACGGGCTAACGGCGAACGGGCAGAGCTCCGCGGTTGCTGGCCGGCGCGGACACCGAGCGCAGGCAGCGCCGGCGAAGAGCAGTGGCGGCCGGAAAGGGGCCACGGGGGAGGAGGCGGACGCGAAGTCCGCCAACGAAAGGGCAGCGGGCGGGTTCGTGGCAGCGTGAACGGCGCCTGCCCTGGACCGAGGGGAGAGGCCGACGGCCTCACCAGGCTGAAGAGGAGCGGGCGGCGAGGCTCGGGCGACCTTTGGGAGGAGATGAGGAGGCCACGGCGAGGCCGATCCAGCCAGTGGCGGGCGGGGGGCAGCACGGGCGGCGCTTAGCGCCGGTGATGACGGAGTCCGCGAATGGCGGCAGGGACGGACAAGGGGCCCTCCCGTCTAGGAAAGGGGAGGGTGAGGACGACGGCGAGGGGCCCCGTGTCGGCGCCGAGGGCGGGAACGATCCGCGCGGGCGGGTCGCGGGCGGGCGGGCGGGCGGCGACGGCGAGGTCGGCGGGTCGGCCCCGATCCGATCCGGATCGGGAGAGAGGGGAGACGAGGGAGCGACGGGGAGGGGGTTGGTCGACGGGAAGGGCGAACCGCCGATCCTGAGCCTCGGGTGGGGGAGAGCGAGGGAAGTGTGGGGGGCACACCTCGGTGACGGCCTGGAGGGGAGGTGGGAGCGAGAGGAGGGGGTCGGGTAGGGTTTCGGGGTGGGGGATGGATATGAGGTCCTGGGCGGTGTTTCGACCTGGCTTGCTTCCGGGCCGAGCCCATGGGGGGCCTTCTCTTATTCCTTTTCTTCTTGTTTTATTTTATTATTCCTTTTTGTTTTCTGCTTTATTTTAGTTCCTCTTTATCTTAGTTTTATAAACTATAAAAGTAGTCCCTAATTTAGTGTTAGCAATTAGCTACGCCTCATAAGTTTGGGGCAACAAAATAAATTAGTTTAATATTTTATTAATTAGTAAAGGCATTTAATTAATTGTTTTTGCTGTTGTTTTATTCATCATATATTATTTAAACATTTTATAAAGGCTGGCTTTCCACCATAATTACCTATGCATTATTTGGCTCACTCCAATATTTTAGTTTTAATATTCAAAATATTTTATTGCTTGCTTGATTTTGAATTTGAATTAACATGTTTCAACTAGCGAGTTTATCCACAAGAATCGAGGTGACGGAGATCATTAGCGGGATTATCGAGCGTAATCACCCAGGCCACAATTCTCCTCATTACAAGAAATCTCGTCCCGAGATTTAAGAGGGAGCAATGGGGAAAGGTCTGTTAAGATAATCTAACGGATCTTCTCAAGAAGTTAATCCTTTCGTTGATGTCTTCAATCCTTTATTCCGATGCATCATGATAAATTGGTCATCATTTCTTCGAAATCTATCGTACTTACGAAAGGTAAGGGCAGCTCACTACGACATAATGCTTTTAAGGGAAACAACTGGGTTAACCCATGAATTAGTATAAAATTATCTCTCGAGTTGAACATATGAAATACCTCGAGAGTAAGGTACGAAGGTACCATAATAGGCTCCAAGCGGTAGGTAGCGGCTCAAGCCCGAACCAGAGTGAGAAAGGGTTCAGAGTAGCGAGAGTAAGTATCGCGCCTCGATACCGAATAGATCACTATGACGGTGGCCCGTGAATTACACGAGGCCACGGCAAGGAATAACTTTGAAATCGGGGTACAGGATACCAAGTTTCGATCCTCGTGACTGGGTTATGGGTCCACCATGTGGTTAAAAGTAGAAGGTTGTTGACATCCCGCACGATCATGTAAGCAAGGCAAGTCGAGGAGAGTCTCGAGGGTCATGTCGGCAACAACATAGGTACCAAGGGCAGGGACGAAGAGAACCATTTTCCGCTCGTGAACGAGGCGGACCAATAGGCAAGGTTCTCGCCCATCGGTGGTTACCGGAATGTCATCAACAAATAGTAATAGGGTCTTACTTACGAGTGGTACAACGAGGTGCTTACCTAAGCGGGGATTATCACGCTAGATTATATATATCCCAGAAAGGTTCAAACAACCCATGGAAAGTAAAATATGATTATCATATTAAATGAATAATGGGAAGGAAAATGTGTTTAAACACATATTTCGTGGATATATCCTTACCAAGGATAAGGAGCATGATATCCATGACAGGATATAATGTAGAAAACCCTTTAGGTAAGGGGAAGAAATTTCATGACATTACCCATACAACGGTGTTCGATAATTTGAGCAAGAAACATTTAGCATTGGGCTCCAAATGTTCTTGTTGAAAATCAGAGTACCACGTACATGTTTCGAGATAGCATTGACATGGTCTTCGTGTGAAGATCAGACTTGGAATCACGAAGGATTCATCAGAATAATCGGTAGAATAAGTCTTACAATTTCTCATGGATGAACGGATAACCTTGCTGAAAAGGAAATATAATGATAGGTCCTCCAAAAAGTAGGCATGACATCATGCTACCGGTCATCAAAGGATCAACATCATAACTCTTGAAAGTTGTCCCAACCATCATAGCTGACCGAAGTTTCAGATCCGATTGGTGTCGGATACCTCGACTTAGGATACCGAGAAGAAAAGGTGCCACGCGAAGTTGACAGATGACATTGTAAGATTCTCGGGAAATGAACTATGAAGTGATTTCCGCTAACAAGAGTCCATCATTAACCCAAGGAGAGGACAAGGAGGTGTCCGTGAACTCAACGGTAATTCATCGAGATTCCCAAAAGATGGATTTCCACAATTATGAACAAGGAGATAACATTTGTCACCAAATGATATAAGGAAGTATGCTCGAGGAAAACATACACAATTAAACATTGGTTGAAAGGTGCCCAAATATGGGTTGGGTTGCACGACCAATGTCAAGGGTGATTCAACAATCAAGAACCTAAGAATGAACTTTCGATCGTTAACTTCAAAGCAATAGGGTTGCTAGAAGTCCGAACTCAAACAACACCGCTCACTTGATGGTATTAACACGGGACCAAGAAAGAAGGGTGATGGTGAGAAGTATTTCTATGTCAAGAATCCTCAAGAGGTGGAACAAATCTCAGATCATTCTTGACATAAAGGATGGTAATACTCCAAGGTAAAGAAGAACAATTGCTGGGTAGCAAGGAACTCAAGGTATAACACCAAACATGAACAAGCTTGTGTTGGTGGGAAGGCAATAAAGTGGTCGAAGATAATACAATTCATCGAGGGCAAGGATGGTATTTCATCATGAATTCAATTGATATCTCCGGATGAGCTCGAATCTGTCGACGATCACGACACAATTGTCGAGAGATTTCATGCGATGTAGTCAATCATGATACATCAAGTCAAAGGAATGATGAAGCAGGAGGTTATTGGAACCACAGACATTACACAAACTCGAACTCAAGCTTGTTGTTTAAGGTGAAAGGGTATGACGAGGAAAATCGACGTAAGCTTAGCTATCGTCGCAAATTGGTGCTCGAGAATAAGGACCAGGTAGCAGCTTAGAATCATCACGACAATGATATAGCCAAACAGGCTAGGAATGGCGTGATCGGATTCAAACTCGACTTATAGAAGCTATCTAAGAGTTGTTGAACTGTAAAGGGACTTGGTTCAGCTTATCGGTGTCCTTGAGTGTTTAATAACCGAGCCCGTGAAAATTTGAATCGGGAAGGTAGCACTAGATGAAGAACTCATAAGAAGTTATGCAGTTCCATGATAATCTCGAATACCGGGGGTAATACTGGACGATCAAAGTAGAGGTTGGACCGGGTATTGCTTCTACGTAAGACAAGTGCTAAAACTTGCACGAGAAATGGTATTTAAAAGAGAACATGGTCGGAACCACGATTTCAAAAGTCCGATCCGATATAAGATGAACTTATACCAAAGGAATAATTATTTAAGAGAAGCTTTAATGATAAGATCTACATCGGTCCATGGGCATGAACGCAAGGTTCAAGGTCGACTCCCACTTTTCCAATGCATACCCTTTCATTCACTTCTCGTTCATGAAGTTATAGCGTTGAAATTTTATCCGCAAATACCGTAAGAGTATGACTCGTGAAAACTTTCGAGTTCACACATATTAAGGAGGGCATAGGTTCAACCCACCAAGGCATCTTAGGAACGATACCATCAACTGGGTAAATAACTCAAGCTCGGAGGTAGAGCATGGTTGACAAAGCAGAGGATACAATTTACCAAAGGCATTATGTATCGTGGAAGGTCTCACAAAGTTATTGAATATGAAGGATTGCGACGGATAAAATCCAACAATGGACCTGATGGCCCACAAGGGTCCGACGTGAGCATCAAGATTAACTAGAGGAAGAAGAATGCAAGGAGATCAGATTATAGAAACAATGACTAACTCAATTGTCAAATGCAAAGGAATTATGATTTCCAAATCAAGGGATCAAGCAATGCTCGTTTAGGGGTGGATAAGTTGAATAGCCTTAGGGTACAATCAACGGCAATTGGATTGGTCGAGAACCAATTCCAGCTTAAAAGAATGGCAGCTCAGCCGAAAGGTAATTTATAAGAATCAATGATGATTATGGTATTCAGAAACATATTGAGTCAACAGACTCAAAATGATAATGACAAGGGATGTCAATATGACTACGAGACTTATGGGATTAACCATAATGCAAGCAAGCAAGAATTTCAAGAGCCAAAGGCTCCAGAGGATTCTCGAAGATCGAATAGTATTTTGAAGAATTTTGTGTAACACATGAACAATGGAGGATGAGCGGATACTCGACAAGTGCGAGTATTTATTTGAGGGTTATTCATGTAGTAAGGAACTGCTAGGCAGAGGCACAAAGTACTCTGAACAATAGAGAAAACTTCGGGTATCTTGTAATAACAAGATCAATGGGGTGATCGATGAACGGCAAGGGTAAGTAGTTATCCATACGGATTTATCGGTGATCGAAATAGCAAAAGTGATGGGCACAAAGTCTCGAGAGAACATCGAGAGTATCTTCGAATCTTCCGATTAGCGACGATCATCTCGAAGTGAGGGGCTCTCCGGGAGAAAGTACTTTAGAACCTAAAGTTAGTGTTGTTTTTAGCAAATTCATTTAACCCAAATAGAAGAGAGTTCGAGTCCCGAGTAAGGGTCGAGGAGTAAAAGATCCTAGTACCACCCAATGGCGACGCAGCCCATAAGACACACAGCCATGTTAGTAAAAGTTTTGCAATGTCTAGACTCTACTTGACCAAGGAGTTGAAGGGGATTCTACAGCAATGGCTCGATATCAATTGCGACGCTCGATTCAATCGTACACTAATCATGCACGCAAATGTACGATCAAGATCAGGACTCACGGAAGATATCACAACACAACTCTACAAATAAAATAAGTCATACAAGCATCATAATACAAGCGGGGCCTCGAGGGCTCGAATACAAGTGCTTCGATCATACGAAGTCACGGAAGCAACAATATCTCGAGTACGACATAAGTTAAACAAGGTGCCATAAGATGGCTAGCACAAACCGGATCAGATCGAAGAGGAGCAGGCCTCCCGCTGGATCCTCCTAGGTCACTCCTGCGGTCGCGCGCTGGCTGCACGTAGTAGTAGGCGCCTCGCAGTAGTAGTCGCCATAGGCGGCGTCGCTCCTGGGCCCATCGTCTGTTGCAGCAATCGAGTAGAGGTAGGGGAAAAGGGGAACAAGGCAACCGTGAGTACTCATCCAAAGTACTGCAAGCAAGGAGCTACACTACATATGCATGGATATATGTGAAAGGCCATATCGTGGACCTGAATGCAATGCCGTAATAAGAGGGGATAGTTAGTCTTAACGAAGACTACGCTTCAGACACCTGCCTTGCAACATGTAGGAGGGGACAAACTAAGTCCTCCAAGTAACATCATATAGCAATAATCCTACCCGCAATCCCCGCTCATATCCCGAGCGAGAGCGACCACCGGTTGTATCCGCACTTGGAAGGGTGTGTTTTATCAAGTATCCGGTTCTAGTTGTCATAAGCTCAAGGTACAACTCCAAGTCGCCCGTTATCAAGATCACGGCTATCCGAATAGATTAACTCGCAGGGTGCACCATCTTACCCAAAGACGCTTGATCCCATTTGGCGACACACTTTCCGGGTCATGCCCGCGCGGAAGATCAACACGCCGCAGCCCCACCTAGGCACAACTAGAGGCCAACACGCGGTCAAACCTAAGCGCGCAGGGTCGGGCCCATCGCCTGAGCACACGACCTATGCACGCGTGCCGGAAGGACTCAGCCCATCAGCGCTCCGGCCAATCCGGTACCGCTCATCTCGCGACGTCTGCAAGTACTGGCTGATACCACGACGCGGATACCCATAACTACTCCGCGTAGATGGTTAGTGCAGATAAGCTCAGAGCCAACTCAGATCAAATACCAAGACCTCGTTAAGCGGTTAAGTATCCAGGCCGAACAGAGCCAGGCCCACCTCTCTCCTAGGCGGTCTCAACCTGCCTGTCGCCTCCGCCTCAAGATCCATCCAGAGGGCCGCGGACAAAGGTCCTTTCAGCCTCCAACGTGAATCACTGCGGTGCTCCAGCCAAGTTCACGACTTTTAGTCACCACATGTATCATGTATAAGTATATAGTATATACCCGTGATCAACTCCCGAGTGATCACGGCCCGATAGTATACACGGCAGCGGACAAGAAAGTAGGGCCACAGATGAAGTACTAGCATCCTATACTAAGCATATAGGATTGCGTAAGGTAACAAAGGTTACAAGGACAGAAGCTATGCAGCAGATAGGAGTATCCGAAAACAATAACATGCTATACTACTCTAATGCAAGCAGTAGATAAGAGTAGGCGATATCCGTGATCAAGGGGGCTTGCCTGGTTGCTCCGGCAAGAGAGAGGGTCACGGTGACGAGTCGATCACAGGACATCAACGATCGGTCTCGGGTCTACGGAGAGAAGAGGGGAAGAAACAGTAAATACATAGCGCAAGTGCATAACAGACAATAGATGAGCTAGACGTGTTCTAACGAGCGCTAGCGACATCGCGAAGGGGGAAACATCCGGAAAGTTTTCCGGTTCCGACGCTCAGCGATGATGAACCGGAGAGGAAAGTTTGTAGGTTCGATAGGTTAGGGTTGTGTGGCGACTAACGGATGCGTATCCGGATTCGCCTCATCGCTTCTAAGCAAATTTCATGTTGAAAATATTTTAACCGAGGTACGGATTAAAAGATATGATTTTAAAAAGAATTTATTAATTTTATAGAATTAATAGAATTAATTTAATTAGATAATAGCCATTAATGTGTCGAATGACATCAGCATGATGTCATCGTCAACAATTGCTTGATGGTCAAACTAACACGGGTCCGTTGTCATGACTAACACTAATTAATAGTTTAATTAATTGATAAGTTAATTAGGTTAGTTAACAGAATTAATTAAGTTAATTAACTAATTTTAATTATTATTATTATATCTTTGTTTAACCCTTTTATTTTCGGTTTTCTATACTACATAGGGGCGGCCCCACGTCATAGGCACAGAGGCCAAACGGGCTAACGGGCTAACGGGCAGAGCTCCGGGCAGGCCGGCAAGCGCTGACACCGGAGCTGCGAGCTGAAGCGCAGGCAGTGGCGGCTGAAAGGGGCCACGGTGGGGAGGCGACGCCGTGAAGTCCGCCAACGAAGCTGGCAAGGGCAGGGGTTCGAGGCTGCAAGGCAGGAACGGCGCCGTCTGGACCGAGGGGAGAGGCCGACGACCTCACCAGCGTTGAAGAGGAGGGGCGGCAAGGCTCGGGGCGACCTTGGGAGGAGATGATGAGGCCACGGCAGGCCGATCCAGCCTGGGCGGCATGGGAAGCGGCCAGCGAGGCGGCGCTTAGCGCCGTGATGACGGAGTCCGCGTAGGCGGCAGGCGACGGGCAGGGGCCCCTCCGGTCTAGGAAAGGGGAGGTGAGGACGAGATGAGGCGCCGTGTCAGGCGCCGAGGGCGGGAACGATCCGTCGGCGAGGTCGCTGGCAGGGCGGGTCGGAGCGGCGACGGGCGAGGTCGGCGGGTCGGCCGATCCGATCGGATCGGGAGAGGGGAGACGAGGAGCGACGGGAGGAGGGTTGGTCGACGGGAAGGCGAACCGCCTGATCCTGGAGCCTCGGGTGGGGGAGCGAGGGAAGTGTGGGGGGCACGACCTCTCCGGGTGCACTGGAGGGGAGGTGGGAGCGAGGAGTGGGGTCGGGTAGGGTTTGGGGTGGGGGGATGGATAAGGAGGCCGCTAGGCGGTTTGACTTGGGCGACTCCTGGGCCAAGCCAAGGGGGGCCTTCCTCTTATTCCTTTTCTTCTTGTTTTATTTTTATTATTCCTTTTCTTTTTCTTTTATTTTAGTTCCTCTTTATCTTAGTTTTATAAACTATAAAAGTAGTCCCTAATTTAGTGTTAGCAATTAGCTACTGCCTCATAAGTTTGGGGCAACAAAATAAATTAGTTTAATATTTTATTAATTAGTAAAGGCATTTAATTAATTGTTTTTTCTGTTGTTTTATTCATCATATATTATTTAAAAATTTATAAAGGCGTGGCTTCTCCACCATAATTACCTATGCATTATTTGGCTCACTCCAATATTTTAGTTTTAATATTCAAAATATTTTATTGCTTGCTTGATTTTGAATTTGAATTGAACAGGTTTAACTAGCGAAGTTTATCCACAAGAACGAGGTGACGTGGATCATTAGCGGGATTACTGAGCGTAATCACCAGGCCACAGCTTCCTGCAGAAAACGGTCGGTTGAACCTCACCGTATAACCTACGGTTGGCAACAACCGCCGGTACAAGGGAAAAATACCTATACCTTTCTAAGGTTTAAACAAGGTTTTGATCGTGCCTCTACTATAGGTAAGTTACTCAGATTTTACCATCCCATATAGCAAAGCGAGTAATAAGAGTAAGTCGGTATGGTGATCAATCCATCCCCACTCCAAATCATTACCTTGTACATGGTTTTGCTGAATCTCGATTCTAACACTCGGTCATCCTCACAAGCATTGCAGAATTTCTCTTGTCGATTAACCAAGTTCGAAAATCCATTGATTCTGCAGCCAAACAAACATCTATCGTCCTTAACAACTCTCGTGTTTTATGTAAACTCCTATAGAATCGCGGTTGATCAAATCGTAGTCTATTCCCAAAATTTCTCCAGGGTACTTGACCCTTATTAATTCCTGGGCTTGTGGGTTATGAGCCCACTTCAACACTTGTACCAATTTCACTCATCCTTGGAGTTACAATTGCTCCATTTTCCAACATTACACCACTTTAAATCCAATAACATCTCATTTCTTAATACCATCATATCAAAGATAAAACTTCAACTCATTTTTTCCAAACTCCAACCTGTGGACACATTTCCATTTCCATTGGTCTAGTGTTCTTCATAGGGTACTTTCACCCTTAAAATGAAATTCACAAATCCATCCATAGACCATATTTCTCATATCCTCGAAAATGGTCAAAATCTTTGTTCACAGAGTAACAACTCATACAATTAAACATATGAAAACACGCACCTTAACTTTATTGATTTCATGAATCCATTACAAACTCGAGCACCCATTACATAACTCAACTCATTGGACTCATGAAAATGAAATTGCTTTCTACTACTCTTGTTTCCAATATTAAAATTCCAACTACTCAACTCCAGCTTTCATCTTGTTGTGACATTTAGTAGCATAATGTCCTGCTTCCTTGCAGCAAAACAAATGACTTCCGACATGTCTCGGGCTTCTTTGTGATTATGTAGGCTCCTTGGATTCTTGGCTTCTTTTCGACATTTACTAGCGTAATGACCTAAATCCTTGCACCTGTAACAAGTGATATGACTCAGGTCCTTCTCACTAAAATTGTGTTGTTCGGGTTGCCTTCTTTTTCTCTTCCGGATTTCTCTCAGAATGATCGAGCTTCTATTTCCGAGGGTCAAACTTCACTTCTTGTCGGAAATATCCCGATACTCTTTTCTTTCCTTGGTGCAATCTGCAAAAATGTCCTTCTTCTCCACATGTATAGCAGTGCATTGGAGTAAAATCTGTTGAGGCCTTCTCCATCGGGTCTTCAACACATCCTTCATCACAGGTTCTTTCATAACTTCTGAGGTCTTCTTTCATTCCTTCTTCCGCCCTGAATAGTTTGTTGCACCATGGGGTAAATGTGACACCTGGGTCGGGTAGTGGTGGTTCCTTCACACAAGAAACAAGTCACCGACTAGTTGGGCTTTCCTCACCGGGTGTTTCTCCTCACAATGAGGGCATCCATCCTTGTGTTCCTCCCGGTGTGTCCTATTTCTCCGAAATCTTGCAGGCACAAGGTTTATTTCTTGGTGTATCATGGTGCTTCCGGTAAGACGAGATCTTGTCGAGTCTTCTTGAATTCTTCCCAAGTCTTTGCTCCATTCCATCCCTGATAGCTTGATGCATCTGCCACCATGTTGCAGCACTTCCTTCAAAGAACTAAGAGCGACGATACTTCATTCTTCCTTCAAACCAAATTGCTCCAAGTGATTCTCCATGTTCAATCCATAGCTTTGCCTCCACTGAGTCTTCGTCCGAGAATAACAGTCCAACTTCATTCATCATCTATGGGGTCCAAAAGTTTTGGGATGAGATATGAGAGATGGATAGAGAGAGATACACACAATACAACAATAGTTTTGAAGAAACGGGTTTTACTTTGTGGCTGTCGGAAAACATCAAACAAATGACAGCTCACAAATCGCCGATCTAACGTAAGTGTGTAATAGGGTTTGGTCTTCTAAAGGTCAAATAATTCTTCAGAACTTCAAATTCTTCAAGTCTTCGAGTCTTCAATTGTTGCAGCTGCAATTCTTCCAACGCATGGTGAAATCCTCTTTACTCGAAATGGCCATCAGTTGTCCGATATCTTTACTTCTTGGAGCGGCTTCATTGATCCTCCGTGTGGTCAAAAAGGAAAGGGTATATTCTAACTATTTGAGGTGAGAGTGTCTATTTGATAAAATCTGAAAAGATGAGAAGTAAGAGTCTTTTTGAAAATAAAGTTTTAGAAATTTCCTGTCCTAGGGCTTTCCGGTTTCTAGGTCACGCCTCTACATCAACATGTGCTCGATACCATTTCAGAGCGACCCGACCTCGACGGTCAAGCCTTCGTATCCTGCCATCCTCGATCAGTATTGTCACACAAGACATCAATGTATATATCAAAGTGCAATCACATGTATAAATAACGTAAATGATATATACCTCATAATACTCAGCGAAACAATCAAACGGGTGTGGAGTCCCATCAACGCCATCGGCAGGTTGAATGTAGACCGTAACCTCGATGGTAACTCTTACTGTCGAAGAAAATCCTGCAACATGATACGTTGCAGCCGTGTAGGTCAAGTACATTGAATGTACCGCAAGATCACAACATGAATAAACAGATGGTAAAACTATACTATATGCAATTTGGCTTTGTGGCTCAGATTCGAGTTTTGTTTAGTAAAAGCTGATTTTATTTTCCTACATCAAAGGAATAAATGAAGTCTGTACTATGGAGTTTTCTATCATGACATGGTTCCGCCAACCGATGTCTCATAGCCCAAAATCATCATATGTTGCCCACAATTAAGTTATCAATCCGTGTTGAGAGTTCCAGATAGATCCAAGTCCAGATGCTCAAATTGTCCGTAATCGGGACACGGCTAATCGATTAGGTTTAAACCATCCGCAGAGGTTTGTACACTTTACCCGCAAGATTCGATCCCTCTTTTACGCTCTCACACTTCAGGTGTTTGAGAACAAGACGATCAAACATGGTCTTCAAGAGTTCCTCCGACCACTGTCCGGTGCTCATCCAATCCTACCGTAGTTCTACATCTGCTAGCACCGCCCCACCAGAGTCACAACTAAGGTCAACCAAGCAGAGCCCATAGTGACTTGCGGTTGCCAGGTAAGCTTCCGGCATGAAGTATTCTTCCGCTCTTTGAGTCTGGGTGAAGCTTTCCAAGATGTCATGGCGCTTCTCCATGCATCCCGCCAACCACTGGTTTCTCCAGGTGCCCGTCAACCGTCCTTCACCCAAGAGTGTGTATTGAATTCTTGTCTCGAGTCTTGAAGTCTTGAGGCCTTGAAGATGCAGTCCTTGCAGATTCCATCATGGAGTTGTCGTCATTGACGAGATCCTCCATTCTCACACCACTCCCGAGCACTCATACCAACCCCGCTCTACTATAGCGTAGCATTAAAATAAATAACGCCGGCTTGGTAACAGGGTGATGGGTTCCTACCTCATGCATACTACTCAACTACAAGGATTCAATATCACTCATCGGAGGGATTGTTGCAAGATGACACTAGATGCAATAAAAACATAGGTATGAAAAACATGGTCAAAGTGAACTTGCCGGTAATACTTGATGAAGATAACAACGCTGTAAAATGACTTGGTAGAACTAATCGTCACTCCGCTTGAAAATCTATATAGTCAAACATAGCATTCATATAAGCAAACATCCTAGCAAACAATTTTAACACTCATAATAACAATTAAAACAAAAAAACTCAATAATAAAACTCCAACAAAGTCCAAAGAAGCTTCAAATAAAACTAGAAAGAAAAACTACTAACGAAAATCTATGACTTTGCTACAAGCATCTAACATAGTTTTGCCCTAAGTAAAAAAAAACTTAACAGCAATTAAAACACTAAACTAATAATTTAACAGAAAATAAAAAGTAAAACAACTAAGTTAACAGAAAGTATTTTTTCATAAAATTTTATTTGCAAAAAGAAACAAATAAAAGCTTTTATAAAACTCTAACTATGACCTATAGAAGGTTTCATACAAAACTAAGGAAAATAAATTTTTTAAATAAAATAAATTTTCTCCTGTTTTCTAACAGAAACACAACTAATTTTGTCAAAAGTGACAAAAAGAAATAATTTAAAACTAATAAAAACAATAAAGAAAAGATAAAACAGAACTAATAATAAAACAGTACTGTTTTGCTAAAACCTAATTTAAATAAACGTAGAAATAAAATACTAAATACTACTGGATAAACAAAGGTCCTAGAGACCAGGAGCAAAAAGAATCGGTCAAAAATAATATTCCTAACTCAAAATAGCTCAAATCTAGTGATTTGAGAAAATTCATACAAACACAAATTTAAACTGCTCAAATGTGAAATAAAATTGAACTAACAGAAACTTAAGCAAATTTGTGACACATAGCAATTGGAATCACTCAAAATACTAAAAACTCTAAAAGATATGAATTTTCTAAGATTGCTATTTTCTGAAAAAATGAATTACGGGATTTCGTGGATCTCACCGGAGTAGTCGTCGGAGTTGGGGAAGAAGATCGGATCCGATGTTGCGGTTGCTCCTAGAGGAAAGGAGATCACGGGACGGTGGAGAGGAGATCATATAAACCTCAGGAGAGGTCGAGGCGTGGCGGCACTTGGCGGCGGTGGTCTGCATTCTGTCTGAGGAGAGGAGAGGAGAGGAGAGGTGTTGGTTTGATGTGTTGTAGGGGGGTGCTTGGGTATTTATATTGGGGAGGGAGGGCTTTGCTTGGGGTAGGGGACAAGAAATAGACTAGGATTAGGAAACAAAGAGGAAAAGATCTAGAAACAAATCGAATAAACGGAATAACGAACGGATCAAATCCTACTAGGATTTGTAAAAGAATAGGAAACCTGGGCCCTGGCCCCTAGGTGTGTGTGCGATGGCCTTGGCCTTGGCTTTGGCGGTGGTTGGTCGGCGGCTTGGGCCTTTGGCCCAAGGCGCTATATTTTTTTAACAAAATTTCACAGAACTAAAACAAAAAAAAATAATTAAAACTTTTATATAGGCATATAATATATCAAAATTTGCAGAAAAATATTTCCTACAAGATGAACATTATTCTAATGTCAAATAAAATCCACACAAATTTTAATAATTCACACAGTGCTACTGGTCCAATAAAATCCAATAAAAATCATTTTTAAATACCAAAATGACTTCAAATTAATTTCTCTCCAATTTTCTGATGTAGGGAATCATGTTACCCTATTTTCCATATATTTTGTTTTGGAAAAATAATTTGAATAAAACTCAAATAACTCCAATTGGAAATAAATTCAAAAGAACTTTGAATTTAATTCTTTTAAAACTCCCAACTCATATTTCATATGTTTTGAAGAAGTCATTTTATCTTCGCCGTGAAAATCATTGAGTTGCATAAAGTTTCAGAATTGGAAAATATTTTCAATACCCTTGTCATTTAAATAAATGGAAGAAATCATGTCATCTTCTCTCCAGGGTTTTGTGATGAAAAGAATTTGAATTCTCGGAGATCATAAAAGAAAAATGAAAGTTTGGGAAAGTCCTTTAATTCCCTCTCATTTAACCTTCAAAAAGTTTCGAATTTCACTCAATTTCACTCAATCATTCAGACAACAATCAAACAAACAATCAAAACTATTTATTCAATATGACATTCCAAAATTTAGAATTTTGGGATGTTACACCAACTTTCGAGCCATCATGGACACCACGTGCATCCTCTACTTCCACTGCACCAGCACCTGAAGATGAGGAGACTTTGACTCTTATTACACGTGAAGAACACGGTGGACATGATTCTGATCATGAGATGCAATACATGGCCTAAGATGCTGACAGTATGAATGTTTAGTTGCTCAACGTTTTTGAGTGTGCAGGTCACACAAGTGAGCAAAATCGAGGCATAATTTGTTCCATACAAAGGGAGTTGTGAAGTAAGTTCTGTTCGCGTCATCATAGATGGAGGGAGCTGCAACAGCTTGGCTAGCATGGAGATGGTGGAGAAGCTATCTCTCACCACAAGACCACATCCACATCCTTACTACATCCAATGGTTCAACAACAGCGCCAAGATTAAGGTAACACGTACTGTTCGTGTGCATTTTAGTATCTCTACATATGCTGATTATGTTGATTGTGATGTGGTACCCATGCAAGCATGTACCTTATTATTTGGTAGACTATGGCAATTTGATAAAAAGTATGTACACCATGGTAGAAACAATCAGTATACTCTTGTTCATAAGGATAAAAATATTACTTTGCTTCCTATGACTCCTGATTCCATTTTGAAAGATGATATTAATAGAGCTAATAAAGCAAAACATGAGAATAATAGGAGTGAAAATCAGATTGTGGCAAAAGAATTTGAGCAACAAATGAAACCTCATAATAAACCATCTAGTGTTGCTTCTGAAATTAAATTGAAAATTGCATGTTTACTTGCCACAAAATCTGATATTGATGAGCTAGATTTCAGCAAATCTGTTTGCTATGCTTTTGTGTGCAAAGAGGCATTATTTTCATTTGAGGACGTGCCTTCCTCTTTGTCCCCTGCTGTCACTAACATTTTGCAGGAGTTCACTGACGCTCTTTCCACAAGGCGTCCGCTGGGATTACCACCTATTCGAGGGATTGAGAATCAATTTGACTTAATTCCGTGCATCGCTACCCGACCATGCACCATACCGCACAATCCGAGGAGACGAAGCAGATTATGTGTCAAGTACAGGAGCTACTCGACAAAGGTTATATACGCGAATCTTTTAGTCCTTGTGTTGTTCCTATTATACTTGTGCCTAAAAAGGATGGTACATCGCGTATGTGTGTTGATTGTAGAGGCATTAATAACATTACTATTTGTTATCGCCATCATATTCCTAGGCTAGATGATATGCTTGATGAATTGAGTGGCTCTACAGTATTTTCCAAAGTTGATTTATGAGTGGATACCATCAAATTCGTATGAAACGGGAGATGAATGGAACACAACATTTAAAACTAAGTTTGGTTTATATGAGTGGTTAGACATGCCTTTTGGGTTAACTAATGTGCCTAGCACTTTCATGAGACTAATGAACGAAGTTTTACGTGCTTTCATTGGATGATTTGTGGTAGTCTATTTTGATGATATACTGATTTATAGCAAAAATTTGGAAGAACATTTGGAACATTTACGCATGTTTTTATTGCTCTACGTGATGCACGCTTGTTAGGTAACCTTGGGAAGTGCACCTTTTGCACGACCGAGTATCTTTTCTTGGCTATGTTGTTACTCCACAGGAATTGAAGTTGATAAAGCCAAGATTGAAGCTATTGAGAGTTGGCGGCAGACCAAAATGGTCACACAAGTGAGGATTTTCCTTGGCCTCGCTGGTTTCTATAGGTGTTTTGTGAGAGATTTCAGCACCATTGATGCACCTCTCAACGAGCTTACAAAGAAGGATGTGCCTTTCGTTTGGGGTACCGCACGGAAGAAGCCTTCACGGTATTGAAAGATAAGTTGACACATGCTCCTTTACTCCAACTTCCTGATTTTAATAAGACTTTTGAGCTTGAATGTGATGCTAGTGGAATTGGATTAGGAGGTGTGTTAGTACAAGATGGCAAACCTGTTGCATACTTTTCTGAAAACTTGAGTGGGCCTAGTCTGAACTATTCTACTTATGATAAATAATTATATGCTCTTGTTCGGACCTTAGAAACATGGCTACATTATTTATGGCCCAAAGAATTTGTTATACATTCTGATCATGAAACACATTAAAAGTCAAGCAAAACTGAACCGTAGACATGCTAAATGGGTTGAATTCATTGAGACTTTCCTTATGTCATTAAACACAAGAAGGGTAAAGAAAATGTTATTGCTTGATGCATTGTCTCGTCGTTATACTATGCTTTCACAACTTGACTTTAAAATATTTGGTTTGGAGACCATCAAAGATCAATATGTGCATGATGCTGAATTTAAAGATGTATTGCAGAATTCTAAAGAAGGTAGAACATGGAACAAGTTAAATCGTTAATGATGGATTTGTGTTTCGTGCTAACAAGCTATGCATTACAGCTAGCTCCGTTCGTCTTTTTTGTTGCAGGAGGCGCATGGAGGAGGATTAATGGGACAACTTGGCGTGAAGAAGACGGAGGATATACTTGCTACACATTTCTTTTGGCCAAAAATGAGCGCGATGTTGAGCGTTTTGTTGCCGCCGCACTACATGTCAAAAAGCTAAATCACGACTCAATCCTCATGGTTTGTATATGCCTTTACCTGTACCTAGTGTTCCTTGGGAGGATATATGATGCGGAGCATCCCAAGGCCATCCCATGGACCTACCTACATCTCCCACGACACCACTTGGACCAATGACAAGAGCCCGCGAGAGCCATCGAGAACGAGGTTAACTCTCTCCTTGTTGAACTCCTTTTACCCGCTTTGAGACATGGCTACTACCTCAAACGGAGATGCTTTGTGTGTTTAGGTACCAAGTAAGCAACCAAGGAGAAGGAATGGTGCAAGATAGACATCAAGAGCATGGAGACAATCTGCCCAGCCCTGAAGAACCGGAACAAATGCCCAACTACCGCCCGGGTGGAACAACCGCCGACTACCGTAACAACCGGTCCACCTTCTGTGATCGAGCGGTGCAAGGCCGGAACTGCACCGGATGTACCGGTAACTGCCAGAAGACCGGTACTACCGCCCCAACAACCGGTACAACCGCTGGCCCTTTGGCGTCCATCTCGAAGCCGCCTGACCTCCCAGGTACTACCGCCTTCATGTCCGTATTTCCACCGCATGAGTTACCAAGTGAACAACCGACCCGTGACCAGATTACCGCCTGCCTATGCGCAGTGTGATAGAGGCAAAGGTGTCCCGATGTTTCGATGAGATGGTGGCTATCATTTTCGTGGAGTCGACCTTGACAATCCGACTACGACGTCGAGCGTCGCGCTTAGCAATCGCTAAACCAACTTCGAGGGTTATTGACTCCGGAGCACGATCAACCGACCACGAGGGCCTGTTTCCTGCGAGCAAGCGAAGAACAAGCAAGAAACTAATATTGCAATCTGGATATTGAGAATATAAGAGGAAAGCTTTATTAATGAAGTTGGGGTTCGTGACCCCTTGTCGTCGTTGAACACAAACAAAGTACGTGAAGTTGGAGCTATGGCGAACTTTTAATCTAAACAAAACCCCAAAGTCTAAACGGTGCCCTAAGGGCTGTATATATGGAGGAAGATGGGGAACTTCGTGCCCGTGGGGAAGGGGTCCAAACCAACCCTATCTCTTGTTTCCCACACATACGGACTCTAAAAACAGCCTATACTTATGTATTTCGAAATTACATGGGCCTGGCCCTATAATAA
>JAHIAM010017592.1:0-29241 GCA_021605205.1 Aegilops longissima | reverse complement strand
GTGCCATGTCTAATTGCAGGTGTATGGGACATTTGTACAATCCACATATGAAGATAAGAGAAAGAGATGTTTACTCTGTTCAAAAAGTTCTCTCACGTCACTTTTGGCCCAAGAGAAGATAGAGTCCAAGTCTCTCACGTTCGACTCAGATTCGGACCGCACGTATATACCTGACTCAAAACGTCATAACTTTTCATACGGACTCCAAATTAGTTGATTCTTTTTGTTGGAAAATAGATTTCGCATTTTCCAACCCAATTGAATCACCTTAAAATCCGGAGCGTTGAGTTATATACGAAACAATCTGATGCTGCAGCAGAATCCAGTCAAACCACAAGTCCAAAGGTGTTACGCACCTCCGCTTGGGCCCATTGGCCTTGTACGACCTAGGGTTAGTTTTAGGCTGCCTGGGACGTCCTCCCACCTCCTTGGCCGCCACCCCTTGCTCCTATATAAGTAGATCCATCTAGTAGCTTTTTCCTGGGATTTGTTTAGTTAAAAGTTAGCCATTGCAACTTCGTACTTTGTTTGTGTCCAACGACTGACCAAGACCGCCTCCGGATCCCCACCATTATCAATACTCATATATATTCGCAATATTCAGATTGCTTTATCATATTCTTGCTTGTTCTTCGATTGCTTGCAGGAATAGACCGTGGTCGTTGATCGTTCCAGCTGCGGGTCAATAACCTCTCGAGTTGGTTTAGCGATTGCTAAGGCAACGTCGGCACGCTTGTAGTCGGATCGCCAAAGTCGCTCCACCAAATCGATAGTTATCATCTCATCGAAAGATCGGGACACCTCGCCTATCGTAAATCATACTAGAATGAAGCATGTCAATAGGGTGATCAACATCATGCAATCAATGTCAAAATAGTCCACTAGGGGACGAGAGCATCACCACACCTTGTTACTTTGTCATTCCACTCAAGTGGTGTAGGTGAGGTGGGAAAGACCAAATGGTGGTCATCTTCATCTTGATGGAACATGGGGGTATCATAGTCCACCATGGCCATCGCCTTGTCGAAAGGAGGACAAGTCGCCGAGGATCGGCGCCATCATAAATGGGACCTAGCACCAAATGAGAAGACACAATAGAGGTAGAGGTAGTTGTTAGAAATGCAAATGGCCTCACGAGACCTATCAACTACTCACTCTCCATGTGGTGGTTCACTCACCCTCAAAGTAGGTGCACCAATGTCACATGGAGTCACCATCTCACTCAAGTGGTGGTTGTGGCTCTCACATGATAATTGGGGACTCCATATATGGTGATGAGGACATCAATACCATTGTTACACCCACAGCCCCTCGCTGCTATACATACCGGACCACTACTAGAGCTCACAGACGCCAATTGAATTATCAGTACTTTCTCTGGTAACGATTCCAATGTTCATGAGAATATGATGCCTAAATTGGATACATTTGTTTTGCTTACAAATGAAGGGCCTACCATGGACAAGAAAGATGAACCTTGGAGCAAGTTCAAGCATGGAGATGTTGGCATGCTAAGGAGAACAAGAACGGAGTTACAAGTGATGATTCCAGACTTTGAAGCCACCCTAATGAGTGCATAAGGCCTTGGACGAAATATACAAGATGCCACTTCATAATATTCGCCCATAGGCTATTCTAGGTGTCATTACACTTATTATTGGGCCAGGCCCATGTAATTTCGAAATACTTAAGTATAGGCTGTTTTTAGAGTCCGATGTTTGGGGAACAAGAGTTAGGTTGATTTCGACCCTCCACCAAGGGCCACGAAATTTCCTTCCTCCATATATACAGCCCTTAGGGCACCGCTTAGACATTGGGTTTGTTTAGATTAAAAGTTCGCCATAGCTGCAACTTCGCAGATTCGCTTGTGTTCAATCGACTGCATAAAGGCGCCATGTAACCCCACCTTGATCAATAAAGCTTTCATCTTATATTCGCAATATCCAGATTGCAATCTCAGCTTTTTGCTTGTTCTTCGCTTGCTCAGAGGAAACAGCCTCGTGGTCGTTGATCGTGTTCGCGTGGTCAATAACCTCGAAGTTGGTTTAGCGACATTATGCCGACGTTCGCACGTCAGAGTCGGATCGCCAAGGTCGACCACGTAAACGATAGCCACCATCTCATCGAACGATCGGACACCTTTGCCTCTATCAAGTGGTATCGATTTTCAGGTTGCTCGGTGAGATTTTACGCTTTTCATAGATTAGATCGAGTCTGTTCTTCATACCTAAAGTCCAATAAAAAGCCACAAAAAAAACTAGGTTAGTTCATCATATCCAACCAATCGAGCCTTTGCATAATCTTTTAGGTTTTGCTTTGTTGAATTTGCGTTGCATCGCCGTGTCTAGTTGCGGTCTTAGCGCCTAGTCTTTAGAGTTTCGAGTCATAAGTTGTCACGCCACCGCACCATCATCATCGCCTCGCCACCTACCACCACCGCCCGAATGCGATCCATATACCACCACCAATCCGCGTCCAAATACCACCACCATATATCCACCACCAACCGAAGTTCCTTGCATATTAGGTTTGTTTTCAGATCAATCTAGTTTCGATTTGTGTTTTCCTTGCCGGAGTAGGTTTCGAAAAAAGAGTCCGAAACCACCTCCGCTTAGGCCCAAAATTTTCCGAAAACGCACTTGTCTTTCCGACTATCCTATTTTAGGTGTTTATAAACGCACTTGTTGAACCATTGATGTAGGGATGTGGATGTGGTCTTGTGGTGAGAGAAAGCTCCACCATATCCATGCTAGCTGTTGTTGCAGCCCTCCATCTATGATGACGCTAATAGAACGCCTTCACAACTCCCTTTGTATGGAACAAGTTATGCCTCAGATTTTGCTCACTTGTGTAACTCGCACACTCAAAACACGTTGAGCAACTAAACATTCATACCACAAGATCTTCAAGAGCCATGTATTAAGGCCTCATGATCGTAATCATCTCCACCGTGTTCTTCATGTGTAATAAGAGCCAAAGTCTTCATCATAGTCACTAGCGGACTCATACCCACCATCCTCAAGAGCAATCATCACACGCTGAGATTGGCATTCTCTCAAAAATGTCCTCTCACAACGATTTACAAATAATATCACTTGTGTTCCTGGACGCCATGGAAGAAGAAGAGCTCTGTAGGCTCAAAGCAGTGTGCTCTGGCGATAGTGGTGGTTGTGCTCGCTTGTATCACGGTTGGAGGTGGCAGCCCACGAGGTGCCGTAGTAGAACGTGGAAGTAGATGATGCACATGGTGTCCATGATGAAGGTCGACCTGGAAAAGTTAGTCCGCCGCCAACGCCGCCGATCCCAGCACTTCACGCTCAGCTTTACAAGCAAGATGGAATAATCGAGTGATATTATGATAGAGGCAAAGGTGTCCCGTTTTCGGCGAGATGTTGGCTTTGGAGGAAGTCGATTGACGATCCGACACTTAACGTATGGCGAGGACGCCGCGCTTTAGAAATCGCTAAACCAACTCCAGAGGTTATTGACCACGAGCACGATCAACTCGACCACAAGGTCTGCTTTCCTGAGCAAACGAAGAACAAGCAAGAAACTGAGATTGCAATCTGGATATTGCGAATATAAGATGAAAGCTTTATTGATCAAGGGTGGGGTTCGACGACTTTGTCTCGTCGCTGAACACAAACGGCACGGGGTTGCAGCTATGGCTAACTTTAATCTAAACAAAACCTGTCTAAACGGTGCCCTAAGGGCTGTATATGGAGGAAGAGGGGGAATTTCTGGCCTTGGTGGAGGGGTCCAAATCAACCCTAACTCTTGTTTCCCCACACACGACTCTAAAAACAGCCTATACTTAAGTATTTCTGAAATTACATGGGCCTGGCTCAATAATAAGGTGACGAGCACTAGAATAGCCTATGGACGAATATTATGAAGTGGCATCTTGTATATTTCTGTCCAAGGCCTCATGCACTCATTAGGGTGGCTTCAAAGTCCCTGAATCATCACTTGTAACTCCGTTTGTTCTTCGCGCATGCCAACATCTCCATGCTTGAACTTGCTCCAAGGTCCATCTTTCTTGTCCATGGTAGGCCCTTCATTTGTAAGCAAAACAAATGTATCCAATTTAGGCAGCATCATTCTCATGAACATTGGAATCAAGTACAAGAAACAAAGTACCGATAATTCAATTGATGCGCGAGCTCTAGTAATTGGTCCAAGATGTATAGCAGCAGCAGGGCGGGTGTAACAATGGTATTGATGTCCTCATCATCCTCTTCTTCTGAAAGGAAGTCGCCCCATCGGAAGCTCATCTTCTCACCCAAATAAGGCTTCAAATCGGCAATGTTAAAAGTGGGACTAACCCCAAAATCTGCAGCAACTCAAGTTTATATGCATTATCATTTATTTTCTCTAACACCTTAAATGGACCATCAGCACGTGGTATTAGCTTTTATTTCATGCAAATTAGAAACCTATCCACGCAAATGTAACCAAACAAGATCTCCGTGCAAAGACAACATGTTTTCTACCCTTATCTCCAACAAGTTTATATTTAGCATTCATACACTCAATGTTTTCCTTAGTTAACTCATGCATTTTAAAATCAATTCAGCACGCTCTTAGCATCAAAATTAATGATGTAGGGCGAAACCCTATGTGGGTGATCTTTCACGTTGGAGCGGATCCACGGGGAAACACGAAGAACAAGTGGAAGAACACGAGGAAATCAGGGGAGGAACGAGGAAAACACTCAACCAACAAGGAATCGGTCACACAAATGCTAGATCAAAGAACACAAAGGGAGATACATGATTCAAGGTCAACAAAGGACGATACAAACGGTAGCCGTTTTCTCCGTGAGGAGGTCTTGATGGGGTCCACTATGAGGGGTCTTGAACCGCTTGGGGGATTTCTCCGAGAGGTCCTGATCTCGAAGGAGAAGTAGCCAAGTGGATGAGCAAAGGTCTCACACCAAATATGAGCTAATCCAAAGCTAACCCCACTAGGAGATGGAGGGTCCTATTTATAGTCCGAGTGCAATGGAAGTCAAAACGAAGTACATGGGCTTCAGCAAGATCAGCGCCGGACGTCCGGCGCCGGACGTCCGGAGGCTCGAAGGTCCGCCGTCTCCACTGCTCGGCCGTCTGTCGATTCTTCTTTCGCCAGGCGTGCCGGTCGCCCGAGGGGCCGTCCGCTTAGAGGGTCCGGACGCCCGGAGGCCGCCGGTTCGTAGTTTTGCTCGGTGATGTCTTCCGACGTCGGCAGCTCCGGCCGTCAGATCTGGTTCGGTGACGGGTTCCTGGACGGAGGGCGCTTGACGCCTCGGTCTCTGGAGAGTGTTTGACGTCCGGAGTCTTCTGGCCGTCGCCGCCTGGGACTTCGCGCTCGCTTTTTCCGCTTTCCAAGCTTCTCGCGGATGGTGTAGGTGTTCTTTACGCTGCACTCCTCGTCGCCCGTGAAGCTCCGGCCATACTATGCATGCACCGAGTGGAGAGTCAAGTAGTATACCATCCTCAAGGGGTCAAGGAACACGTAAAGGAGAAGATTCACCTTTAGGTATGGGAAGTAGAGGTCGACGTGTCACTTGCCAAACGGACTCTTGACATGGTGATGACTGAGGATGCTCCAAGATCAATTAACCTTCTCCAAGATGGAAGAGGCAACAAATCAATAGGTGCACGAGGTAGGAACATACACAATTTCAAAAGGGCACATCTTAGTAGTAGAATGCAATGAACGATTATAAGCAAATTCAATATGAGGCAAGCATTCTTCCCACATTTTCTTATTATTCTTCAAAACAGCCCTAAGCATAGTAGACAATGTTCTATTGACTACTTCAGTTCGGTCCATCAGTTGGGGTGACAAGTAGTACTAAAAGCAGTTTAGTCCCCAACTTAGCCCATAAACATCTCCAAAATGGCTAAGAAATTTAGTATCACGATCTCGAACAATAGTATTTGGCACACCATGCAAGCGTAATTATTTAAAGAACAAATCAAACATTAACAAAGATCATCGCTTATGACATGGTATAAAGTGTGCCATTTTCGAATCTATCCACGACAACAAATATGTTCCTCCCTTCTTTGTTCGAGGTAAACCTAAAACAAAGTCCATAGATATATCCTCCCAAGGAACACTAGGCAGTGCAAAGGCATATATAAACCATGAGGATTGAGTCGACTTAGCTTTTTGACATGTAGTGCAATGAGCAACAAAACGCTCAACATCCCGCCTCATCTTGGCCAAAAGAAATGTGTAGCAAGTATATCCTCCGCCTTCTTGACGCCAAAGTGTCCCATTAATCCTCCTCCATGCGCCCCGCAACAACAAAAGATTAACAGAGCTAGCAGGAATGCATTGCTTGTTAGCACTAACACAAAACCATCATTAATAACGAACTTGTTCCATGTTTTTCCTTCTTACAATTCTGCATTACATCTTTAAAATCAGCATCATGCACATATTGATCTTTGATGGTCTCCAAACCAAATATTTTGAAGTCAAGTTGTGAAAGCATAGTATAGCGATTTAGACAAAGCATCAAGAATAACATTTTCTTTACCATTCTTGTGTTTAATGACATAAGGGAAAGTCTTAATGAATTCAACCCATTTAGCATGTCTACAATTCAGTTTAGCTTGACTTTAATATGTTTCAAAGATTCATGATCAGAATGTATAACAAATTTTGGGCCATAAATAATGTTGCCATGTCTCTAAAGTCCCAACAAGAGCATATAATTCTTTGTCATAAGTAGAATAGTTCAGATAGGCCCACTCAATTTTTCGTAAAAGTATGCAACAGGTTTGTTATCTTGTAATAACACACCTCCTAATCCAATTCCACTAGCATCACATTCAAGCTCAAAAGTCTTATTAAAGTCGAAGTTGGAGTAAAGGAGCATGTGTCAACTTATCTTTCAATCGGAAGGCTTCTTCCCAAGTCGGTACCCCAAACAAAAGGCACATTGATGTAGGGCAGAACCCTATGTGGGCGATCTTTCACGTTGGAGCGGATCCCACGGGGAAACACGAAGAACGAGCGGAAGAACACGAGGAAATCACGGGAGGTTGGCGGAGTTTTGATGCAAGAAAACGAGCCATTGCTTATTTTAGTGAAAACTCTCCGTGCTCAACTTAATTATCCCATCTATGACAAGGAATTGTATGCTTTAGTGCGTGTGCTCCATGTTTGGGAACATTACCTTAGACCTCATGAGTTTGTCATCCATACCGATCATGAAATGCTTAAGTACCTCAAAGGTCAAACTAAATTGAACAAGCGCCATGCCAAATGGAGTGAATTCATTGAATCTTTTCCTTATGTGATCAAGTACATTAAGGGTAAAGAGAATGTAGTTGCCGACGCGCTTTCACGATATGCATGCTTGTCACCCAACTTGAGTTGAATGTCATTGGTTTTGAGCATATAAAAGACTTGTATGAGCATGATCCATCTTTTGCTTCTCCTTATGCTAAGTGTTTGACGATACGCCTTGGGAACAATATTACATCAAGGATGGTTATCTTATGAGAGCTAACAAACTTTGCATTCCCAAGTCTTCTTCGCTTGCTCCTTTTGCAAGAGGCTCATGGAGGCGGACTCATGGGACACTTTGGACGCGACAAGACATTCGCCACGCCTCCAACAACTACTTTTGGCCCAAGATGTTCCATGACGCATAACGCCACACCAACCGATGCTATACATGTCGCAAAGCTAAGTCTAAAGCTCAATCCCATGGTCTTTACATGCCTCTTCCTATTCCATATCAACCATGGGAAGACATTAGCATGGATTTTGTACTTGGTTTACCTAGGACTCAAAATGGCAAGGATTCCGTGTTTGTTGTTGTGATAGATTTTCTAAGATGGCACATTTCATTCCTTGCAACAAGATAGACGATGCTTCACATGTTGCAAATCTCTTTGTAGGGAAATCTTATACTCCATGGAGTACCAAAGACAATCGCTCCGATCGTGACGCCAAGTTCTTGAGTTACTTTTGAAGACCCTATGCGCCAAGCTCTAATCAAGCTATTGTTCTCCTCGGCATACCATCCTCAAACCGACGGCCAAACGGAGGTGACGAACCGCACACTATCCACTCTACTTCGTGTCTTGATCAAGAAGAACATCAAGGAGGGAAGCATGTCTACCCATCGCCGAGCACGCCTACAATCGCAAGACATTCAACTACCGCAAGTCCCCCTTCGAGGTCGCTTCACGGTTTCAACCCGTTGTCCCCATTGGACATTCTACCACTCCTCTCCAAGAGCGCACTAACATGGATGCAAGTGAACGAGCAAGCTACATCAAGAAGATGCACGAAGATACAAGGCACGCAATTGAACGCCAAGTACAACGCCAAGCAAACAAGCTCAACGCCAACAAACAACCCATCGCTTTCAACATTGGCGATCAAGTGTGCTACACCTTCACAAGGACCGCTTCCCAAAGAACGCAAGTCCAAACTTCTCCTCGAGCCGATGGCCCTTTCAAAGTGCTCGACGCTACAACGATAACGCTTACAAAATCGACATACCTCGCGACAAGTACAACGTGAGCGACATCTTCAACGCCAAGGACCTTGCACCTGTCCATGGAGATGAAGTTTTGATCCGAGGTCGGATCTCCCCAAGGGGGAGATGATGCAGCAGCCTCACTCATCCCCACGGACGCGCCTTCATCTCCCTCAACACCACCGGACCCATGACAAGAGCCCGAGCTAAGGCTATTGAAGATAAGGTGAACTCGCCCTCTCCTAACTTTTATTTCTACCCATGAGACATGGCTACTACCTCATTCGAAACCCTATGTGTAATCAGTACATGGAGGCGAACCAAGGATCTACTACCGCAAGAGCCAAGACGGCGAGAACCCCAAGTATGTCGAAGAGGAAGAAAGGATGCAAACGGTTACAGACACGGACGTCCGACCCTTCCGGACGTCCGACGATTCCTGTGGCACGGACGTCCGACGCCTCCTGGACGTCCGAACTTCGCCAATTCGAATCAAATCTACGGACGACCGAGCTGACCGGACGTCCGGACGACCATCACCCGAACCGATCACGGACGATCGACAACCTCCGGACGTCCGGACCTCCCCAAGCCCCGGACGACCGCCCGCTTGGACGATCGACACACCCACGGCAGAAGAATAGACGGACATCCGAACGCCGCCTCGACGCCCGACCTCCCGAAGCCTCCGGACGTCTGACGCCTTCCGGACGTCCGACGCTCGATGCGGGCTGAAGCCCATGTACCCCTTCGCTTTGACTTCCATTTGCACTAAGACTATAAATAGGACCCTTCGATCCCCTAGTTAGGCTAGCTTTGGATTTGCTCATATTTCGTGTGAGAGCCTTTGCTCATCCATTTGGCCACTTCTCCTTCGAGATCGTGACCTCTACGGAGAAGATCCCCCAAGCGGATTCAAGACCCTCCTAGGGTGGACCTCAAGACCTCCTCATGGAGAAGAACGGCTACCCTTGTATCCGCACTTTGTTGTCCTTGAATCTTGTGCCACTCTATGTATTCGATAATCTAGCACTTGTGTAATTGGTTTCTTGTCTGCTGAGTGACCTCCCCTGCTTTTCCCCTGTGTTTTCCTCGTGTTCTTCCGCCGCTCTTCGTGTTCCTCGAGGGATTCTCTCCAAGCGTGAAAGATCGCCAACATAGGGTTCCGCCTACATCACAAGGCATGAAGAAGTTTCACTAGCATGAAGCATGGTAATAGGTGGGTCAACATCATGGGAGCAATCGATGGTAAGAGAGTCCACTAGTGGGACAAGAGAAGCACCATCACCTATGTTACCTTTGGAAGGTCGCCATGAGTTGTAGGTGAGGTGTTGAAGATCCATTCTGTCATCTTCGCCTTGATGGAACCATGGGGGTGCAACATCATCCACCATGGCCATCGCTGCTCCAATGTAGGGATGGACTCTGCCGAGGATAGGCATGTCGCCATGTAGGAGACCTACCACCAAAGAAGAAAACACACTAGGAGTAGAGGTTAAGTCGTTAGAAATCATAGTGGCCTCATGTGCCGTGGCTAACTACCTCACTCACTAAGTGTTGTGGCTCACTCACTCCTCAAGGATGCTCTCACTGTATGGTGGGTGGAGTCACCAAATGGCACTCAACCTCACATAGGATGTGTGGCATGCTCATGTGTGGGGCTAGTGGTGGTCACACTCATCCTCTCATAGGAAATGCTCTCAATGTCACGATGGTGGAGTCACCATGTCACTCATGGGGTGGTGGCTCTCCTCACATGGCAATTGGGGCATCTTGACATATGTGGGTGCCGAGAGATGTAGGTGCAATGTTCCATGCTGGTCGCAGAGGTTGACTCGGAGTATGAGTCCAATGTGGGCGCTGCCTTCATGTTGTTGAAGAGGTTCGCGCTTGTCGCTGTGGTCGAAGGGGATGGCCTTGCTCGACCTTCTTGTCGCCGCCTTGTTGTTGGAGGCCCATATGATGTGGCACCTCGATCTCGCCTCCATGACCAAGGGAATGTCCCATGCTCGCCATCTTCCTTGAGGGGCTTCCGAAGATGGAAGTGTCGCACTCGCCAGAGGGTGGTCGCTTTGGACTTGATGAAGTCGATGAAGGCGCATACGTGGGAAGTAGGCGAAGATGCCGCACGCCCAAAGGCGAAGATGCCTTGAGAACACTTGGTGAAGATGCCAAGTGGTTGATGTAGCCGTAGCGCTGCCTTGGTGGTGGTCGCCTCGCGTCTTCTCTTGTGCTTATGAAGCTTCGACTTGGCGTGAAGTAGGGCTTGTTGGGACTTGTGCATTTGCGCCAGGAGCATATTCATGATGATGATGTCATTGTCGTGTTTGAGCTCGTAGTAGATGTCGCTCGTCGCCGCCGCGCACATGATGCTTGGAGGTGACTTGCCCTTCATGACGATGAGGATCACGAATGTGATGGTGGTCGCCATGGAGATGTGGACGACTTGCGCTTGCATCGCTTGGGCGCCCAAGACTTGTGGCTTGAACGTCACTGCCTTGAAGATGATGAAGGGAAGTCGACTTGAGCAAGGTCCGAATCTCCTCCATCCTTGCATCTTGCTCCTCTTTATGTGCGGCAAGTTTCTTGTCAAGTAGTCCTTCTCCTTGCCTCGAGTGACGAATGTCGATGGAGATGTTCTCGGCGCGCTCGCAATCTTGATTGTGTGCCTTGCACTTGTCGCTGTAGATCAAGATAGACGCTTTGGAGATGTAGTTGTTCACACCGCCGTTGTTGTCGAAGACCGAGATGAAATGCCTTGCCTATCCATCACAAGACTCGAGCAAATATGAGGGAGAAAGAGAAGAACTTATACCAATGTACCTTGACCGATGTTGACAATGAATCAAGTTCACTCAAATGCGGACAATGAAATAGCACTATTGGTACCAATCTTGTCGGTTCTCACACTTACACAAGTAAAGCTTATGGAGGAGCTCGTGAGGATAGTGGCACAAAAATTTAATGCAAAATGTTAGCAAGAGTCAATAATGTTGAAAGAGATTCACAAATTCGCAAGTGAAACAAATGGACCAATAGCAAAGAATGACACACGGAAACACACACACGGATAGATAAATGGGGTCGTGCAACCAAGGAATGAGCACAAATGTGGAATCCACGAAAACGCCGTGTTGCACAACTCAAGAGAGACGCTAGCACGATTGCTCAATAGGCGGATAATGACACTTGTGCACAACCTATAAGATGCAAATGGATAAACTTATCCCAAGTATGCTATGTGATACGGGCTAACCCGTGTAGGCCGATCTCTCACGCTTGGAGGATCCTCAAGAACACGATGAACACGGGAGGAACGGAGAGAAATCACAAGGGAAACACTCAAGAACAAGTCCAATCACACATCCACTAGACAATCAAACACACAAGATCACAAGGTAAATGAACAACAAAGGAAAGATACAAGGTAAGGTTCATCTCCAAGAGGAGGTCTTGATGATATCCTAGACGGATCTTCCCAAGCAAGGGGTCTTGATGATATCCTGCAGGATCTTCTCACATGGAGGTCTTGAACTCCATGGGAGTGGTAGTCTCTCTCAAGAGTAGAGGTAGGAGCAAAGCTCACCTAAGAATGAGCTATCATATTTGCTACCCTTAGAAAGGATGAGGGAAGGTCTATTTATAGTCTAAGTGCAAATGGGGGTGAAGTGAAGGGTACATGGGACTCAGCCCAGAATCGAAACAGCTGGCCTGGACGTCCGGTATGCCGGACGTCTGAGACTCACGGCGGCCCGACGTCTGGAAGACGCCGAACGCCCGCCGACGGTTTTCGACACGAGTGCCGGATTTCGGAGGGGCGGACGTCTGGTCACGGCCGTCCGCAGCGCCGGACGCCCGCCATTTGGTTTCGGGATCGCCGGTCGTCCGGCCGCCGGTCGTCTGGATCTCAGCGCGTCGACGTCTGACCCAACCGGTCGTCCGGTGGTCGGAGCTTTTTCAACAGCTCTTCTTCTTGCGTTTACGCTTCCTGCTTCTCGCGGATGGTGTAGGTGTTCTTGGCGCTAGACTCTCGCCGCCGTCCGTGAAGCTCCGGCAATACCGGCGCATGCACACGAAAGTGGAGTGTCAAGTAGTATACCATCCTCGAAGGGGTCAAGTGAACACGTAAAGGAGAAGATTCACCTTTATGTATGAGAAGTAGAGGTCGACGTGTCATTTTCCAAACGGACTTTGACATGGTGATGACCGAGGATGCTCCGCATCATCCCTCCCTTGGAAAAGATCCCACCTCGGATCGAAAACCAAATCACCATGGGAAAGAGATGGCGGTGCCGGTCGGGCGGGTCGATCACAAAGCACTCATCATCTTGAAGCTCAAATAGGCACTCTCCAATGTCGCGCCATCTTGTGATTCCTTCAAAAGGAGCAAATAGAACAAACACTTGAAAACAAATGTGTTAGCGTTAGTGCAAAACCAAGCATTCAAGAGGTGATTCACCAAACAAGTGTTGTCATCAAGCATAGCATAGGGTCTGACAAAGGATTGTGACATGGCATGTAAGCGCATAAATTGAGCACAATCAAAGATATCGTGGGTACAAGTATGTAAATGGGAGGTAGAGATGCAAATATGTGTGTCAAGAGAATAAGCATCTACCTCAAGTTCATAGCAAGCATTCATAAATTTCTTAATGAAAGGTCTATGGTAGGCATATGAATCCTTCATAACACCAAGTAAAATGAAGTGTCTAAACACATGGGACAAGTGCAAGACAATCCAAGCATAATGTGCATAGGGTGTGGTGAAGATGGAGTGGCACTCAACACAATAGAAAGAGCAATTGTTCATCATGTGTGAGGCAATCAAGTGAATCATGTGACAAGCAAAGGGACATGGCATATGTGAAGGAATGATATTGGTGCAACCAACCATATGATAGTAGCAAGTAGTCCGCGAATTGGATGCAACACACAAGGTATATATGTCATGAAGCATGGAAATGTGGCAATCATGGGTGAAAGCAATATCTCGAGCATGCGGCAAATGGTGCAAGAAACACATGAAGTATGATCCACAATATCCAAGCTCAAGAAGGATGTCATCTTGAAGGCGTGTCTGTGCATTCTTCACAATGCCAAGTGGAAGCAAATGCGTAGAAGCGAGTCGTGGTAGAATGTATGAGGCTCGCCTCAAGAGCTCGAATGGTCAACTCACGCTATGGAAGTTTACACAAAGTCCAAGTATCCTACACATGCACAATACAAAACAAAGAACGATGCAAGATGGTAGATGAACACATCATCCATCATGATGGTTCTCATCTTTGCACATAACCATTAGAAGCACAAGTGCATGAAACATATGATGCAACAATGGCAATATTCATGGCACTAGGTATATGGTAAAGAAGTAAGACAAGCATGCTTCACATGTAATATGTCAAAATCTCCAAACATATGTGAGAATGCTATGGGGCAAACTCATGAGCAAGACGAATAGCATGGTTGCACTCAATACATGGCAAATCTAGCATGAGAGAGGCAACATATGGAGATATGTGACAAGAAGCAATAACAATGATGTGCAAAGCATGTAGATGGTTGTCATCAACCGCATGAAATGAGCAAGTATGAATCATAGGTGATGCAACAAGGCAAGCAAACATAGTAATCAAGTCGTGCAAACTAGTGGAGTGAAGATGCAACACACTAGAATAAATCATGGCAATCATGTCATGTGAGCAAATAATAGGCATAGGGAGTGCATGACATATCGCAAGCACGAACACAAAGCAAGATCATAGTATCATCATAGGGTGGGTCACAAATGGAACATGGCAACAACAAGCAATATCTCCACCAAGCTTGCAAATACACATAAAAGTATGAGAGTCAATCATCATGTGTAAAGCAAAGCATGGGTCATAAATGCATGGAAAAGGCATAGGAATGGGCATATCATGCAAAGTGAACATGGCAAGATGGGCATATAATATGTAATGGACAACAACCCATAGCCAAGTGAGGGCCATGTAGAAGAAATACGCCAAGACTTCTCAAGTGAAGAGAGCGTGGAAAGTCAATCCATGGGATCCCAAATCATCGCTGTTTCTAGAGCTCGCTTTGTCAACTCGTGGATTGCGAGTTTGACAAGTATTCATGGGTACTTACACAAAAGAGACACAAACCAAAGAAATTGTAAAGGTGGTAAATGTACACATCATCCATCATGATGTGTATGTGCACGGTGAGTTAGCACAAGATAAGCATCGCCAAAGAAATTTGATGCATGGTATAAGAACAAGTCATCCATCATGAAAGAATAGTTATTATGTATGACACGATGGGGACACAAATTGAGAATGCAAGTGTATGGCACATCAATTGCATGTTTCTTCATGGGGAGCATATGGTGCACATAATTATTGGGATCATGCAATGGATGGATGGATCAAAATCTCCTAACATGTATGAGGAAACTATGGGGTCTCCTCATGAGCAATATTGGAAACATCATTTGGAGAAAATGGACAACATCCAAAACAATGCATATCCGGCTAGGAGGGCATGGCATGGCATATGAGATAAATGATGCAAAGGAGCATATCAATATCATCACAAGAAAAACAAATGCCAATAACCATGGGCTTGTCATGTATGCCATATGTGCAAATTGGGTTTATTTTAATGGCATATGCATAGTCACTATGAAGAGATTGCAAATAAGACATATGGTTGATCTCATGCATAGCATATGACAAGTCAAGCGGATTAGCAAACATGATGTGACCTAAAAATTGTCACAAGAAATCCTATGTAACATGGCATCACAACTAATAGACTCCACATGAGAATCATCGACTCATCATAAATGGGCAAATCATCACATGGGGAAATTGATGAGGACATGACTACCTTGATGAGACCAAAATATTGCATACATGCATATTTCTCAGTGTGATTTCTAGTGCAAACTATTCAATAATATATTTATGTTATCCAGACAAAAATACTTCACAAACTTTTGTGCCATGTCTAATTGCAGGTGTATGGGACATTTGTACAATCCACATATGAAGATAAGGGAGAAAGAGATGTTTACCTGCTGTTCAAAAAGTTCTCTCACGTCACTTTTGGCCCAAGAGAAGATAGAGTCCAAGTCTCTCACGTTCTGACTCAGATTCGACCGCACAGACATACCTGACTCAAAACGTCTATAACTTTTTCATACGGACTCCAAATTAGTTGATTCTTTTTGTTGGAAAATAGATTTCGTGCATTTTCCAACCCAATTGAATCACCTTAAAATCCGTCCGGAGCGTTGAGTTATATACGAAACAATCTGATGCTGCAGCAGAATCCGAGTCAAACCACAAGTCCAAAGGTGTTACGCCACTCCGCTTGGGCCCATTGGCCTTGTACGACCTAGGGTTAGTTTTAGGCTGCCTTGGGACGTCCTCCCACCTCCTTGGCCGCCACCCCTTGCTCCTATATAAGTAGATCCATCTAGTAGCTTTTTCCGGGATTTGTTTAGTTAAAAGTTAGCCATTGCAACTTCGTACTTTGTTTGTGTCCAACGACTGCACCAAGACCGCCCGGATCCCCACCATTATCAATACTTCATATATTCGCAATATTCAGATTGCTTTATCATATTCTTGCTTGTTCTTCGATTGCTTGCAGGAATAGACCTTCGTGGTCGTTGATCGTGTCCAGCATGGGTCAATAACCTCTCGGAGTTGGTTTAGCGATTGCTAAGGCGCAACGTCAGGCACGCTTGTAGTCGGATCGTCAAAGTCGCTCCACCAAATCGATAGTTATCATCTCATCGAAAGATCGGACACCTCGCCTATCGTAAATCATACTAGAATGAAGCATGTCAATAGGGTGATCAACATCATGCAGCAATCAATGTCAAAATAGTCCACTAGGGGACGAGAGCATCACCGCCACCTTTGTTACCTTTGTCATTCCACTCAAGTGGTGTAGGTGAGGTGGGAAAGACCAAATGGTGGTCATCTTCATCTTGATGGAACACAGTGGGGGGTGCATCATAGTCCACCATGGCCATCGTCTTGTCGAAAGGGAGGACGAAGTCGTCGAGGATCGGCGCGTCATCATAAATGGGACCTAGCACCAAATGAGAAGACACAATAGAGGTAGAGGTCAAGTTGTTAGAAATGCAAATGGCCTCACGAGACCTATCAACTACTCACTCTCTCCATGTGGTGGTTCACTCACTCCCTCAAAGTAGGTGCACTCAATGTCACATATGGTGGAGTCACTCATCTCACTCAAGTGGTGGTTGTGGCTCTCCTCACATGATAATTGGGGACCTCACATATATGGTGATGAGGACATCAATACCATTGTTACACCCACAGCCCCTGCTGCTATACATACTGACCAATTACTAGAGCTCAAGACGCCAATTGAATTATCGTGTACTTTCGCTTTTGGTAACGATTCCAATGTTCATGAGAATATGATGCTGCCTAAATTGGATACATTTGTTTTGCTTACAAATGAAGGGCCTACCATGGACAAGAAAGATGAACCTTGGAGCAAGTTCAAGCATGGAGATGTTGGCATGCGCAAGGAGAACAAGAACGGAGTTACAAGTGATGATTCCAGACTTTGAAGCCACCCTAATGAGTGCATAAGGCCTTGGACGAAATATACAAGATGCCACTTCATAATATTCGTCCATAGGCTATTCTAGGTGCCACATCACCTTATTATTGGGCCAGGCCCATGTAATTTCGAAATACTTAAGTATAGGCTGTTTTAGAGTCCGTATGTTTGGGGAACAAGAGTTAGGTTGATTTTGACCCTCCACCAAGGGCCACGAAATTCTCTTCCTCCATATATACAGCCCTTAGGGCACCGCTTAGACATTGGGTTTTGTTTAGATTAAAAGTTCGCCATAGCTGCAACTTCGCAGCATTTCGCTTGTGTTCAACGACTGCATAAAGGCGCATGTAACCCCACCTTGATCAATAAAGCTTTCATCTTATATTCGCAATATCCAGATTGCAATCTCAGCTTTCTTGCTTGTTCTTCGCTTGCTCGCAGGAAACAGCCCTCGTGGTCGTTGATCGTGTCTCGCGTGGTCAATAACCCTGGAAGTTGGTTTAGCGACATTAAGGCGCGACGCCTCAAGACGCTCAGAGTCGGATCGCCAAGGTCGACTCTCACGTAAACGATAGCCACCATCTCATCGAACGATCGGGACACCTTTGCCTCTATCAAGTGGTATCAGATTTTCAGGTTGCTCGGTGAGATTTTTACGCTTTTCATAGATTAGATCGAGTCTGTTCTTCATACCTAAAGTCCACGAAAAAGCCACACAAAAAAACTAGGGTTAGTTCATCATATCCCAACCAATCTGAGCCTTTGCATAATCTTTTTAGGGTTTTGCTTTGTTGAATTTATGGTTGCATCGTCGTGTCTAGTTGCTGGTCTTAGCGCCTAGTCTTTAGAGTTTCGAGTTCGTCATAAGTTGTCACGCCACCGCACCATCATCATCGCCTCGCCACCTACCACCACCGCTCCCAATGCGTATCCATATACCACCACCAATCCGTGTCCAAATACCACCACCATATATCCACCACCAATCCGAGTTCCTTGCATATTAGGTTTGTTTTCGAGATCAATCTAGTTTCCGATTTGTGTTTTCCTTGCCGGAGTAGGTTTCGGAAAAAAAAAGAGTCTGGAAACCACCCTCCGTTTAGGCCCAAAATTTTCCGAAAACGCACTTGTCAAAAAATTTTCTGACTATCCTATTTTTAGGTGTTTATAAACGCACTTGTTGAACCATTGGATGTAGTAAGGATGTGGATGTGGTCTTGTGGTGAGAGAAAGCTTCTCCACCATATCCATGCTAGCCAAGTTGTTGCAGCTCCCTCCATCTATGATGACGCGAATAGAACGCTCCTTCACAACTCCCTTTGTATGGAACAAGTTATGCCTCAGATTTTGCTCACTTGTGTAACCTGCACACTCAAAACACGTTGAGCAACTAAACATTCATACCACAAGATCTTCAAAGAGCCATGTATTGCGCCTCATGATCGTAATCATCTCCACCGTGTTCTTCATGTGTAATAAGAGCCAAAGTCTCTTCATCATAGTCACTAGCGGACCCATACCCACCATCCTCAAGAGCAATCATCACACGCTGAGATTGGCATTCTCTCAAAAATGTCCTCTTCCTTACAACCATTTAAAATAATATCACTTGTGTGCCCTGCTGACGCCATGGAAGAAGAAGAGCTCTGTAGGCCCAAAGCAGGTGCTCTTGGCGATAGTGGTGGTTGTGCTCGCTTGTATCACTGTTGAGGTGGCAGCCACGGAGGTGCCGTGTAGTAGAACGGTGGAAGTAGATGATGCACATGGTGTCCATGATGAAGGTCGACCTGCAGAAAGTTAGTCCGCGCCAACGCTCGCCGATCCTGACTTCACGCTCAGCTTTACAAGCAAGATGGAATAATCGAGTGATATTATGATAGAGGCAAAGGTGTCCCGCCTTTCGATGAGATGTTGGTTTTCGCTTTGGAGGAAGTCGACTTTGACGATCCGACTACTTAACGTATGCGAGGACGCCGCTACTAGAAATCGCTAAACCAACTCCGAGAGGTTATTGACCACGCCGAGCACGATCAACCTGACCACAAGGGTCTGCTTCATCGAGCAAACGAAGAACAAGCAAGAAACTGAGATTGCAATCTGGATATTGCGAATATAAGATGAAAGCTTTATTGATCAAGGTGGGTTCTCGGACGCTTTGTGTCGGTCGCTGAACACAAACGGCACGCGAAGTTGCAGCTATGGCTAACTTTAATCTAAACAAAACCTAAGGTCTAAACGGTGCCCTAAGGGCTGTATATATGGAGGAAGAGGGGGAATTTCGTGGCCCTTGGTGGAGGGGTCCAAATCAACCCTAACTCTTGTTTCCCCACACATACGGACTCTAAAAACAGCCTATACTTAAGTATTTCGAAATTACATGGGCCTGGCTCAATAATAAGGTGACGAAAGCACCTAGAATAGCCTATGGACGAATATTATGAAGTGGCATCTTGTATATTTCGTCCAAGGCCTCATGCACTCATTAGGGTGGCTTCAAAGTCCTGAATCATCACTTGTAACTCCGTTTGTTCCTCTTTGCGCATGCCAACATCTCCATGCTTGAACTTGCTCCAAGGTCCATCTTTCTTGTCCATGGTAGGCCCTTCATTTGTAAGCAAAACAAATGTATCCAATTTAGGCAGCATCATATTCTCATGAACATTGGAATCGCTACTAAGAAACGAAAGTACCTGATAATTCAATTGGCGTATGCGAGCTCTAGTAATTGGTCCAAGATGTATAGCAGCAGGGCTGGGTGTAACAATGGTATTGATGTCCTCATCATCCTCTTCTTCTTGAAAGGAAGTCGCCTCGACGGAAGCTCATCTTCCTCACCCAAATAAGGCTTCAAATCGGCAATGTTAAAAGTGGACTAACCCCAAAATCTGCAGCAACTCAAGTTTATATGCATTATCATTTATTTTCTCTAACACCTTAAATGGACCATCAGCACGTGGCATTAGCTTTTATTTGCGCAAATTAGGAAACCTATCCTTACGCAAATGTAACCAAACAAGATCTCCAGGTGCAAAGACAACATGTTTTCTACCCTTATCTCCAACAAGTTTATATTTAGCATTCATACACTCAATGTTTTCCTTAGTTAACTCATGCATTTTTAAAATCAATTCAGCACGTTCTTTAGCATCAAAATTAATGATGTAGGGCGAAACCCTATGTGGGTGATCTTTCACGTTGGAGCGGATCCTACGGGGGAAACACGAAGAACAAGTGGAAGAACACGAGGAAATCAGGGGGAGGAACGAGGGAAAACACTCAACCAACAAGGAATCGGTCACACAAATGCTAGATCAAAGAACACAAAGGGAGATACATGATTCAAGGTCAACAAAGGACGATACAAACGGTAGCCGTTCTTCTCCGTGAGGAGGTCTTGATGGGGTCCAGCCTATGAGGGGGTCTTGAATCCGCTTGGGGATCTTTCTCCGAGAGGTCCCGATCTCGAAAGGAGAAGTAGCCAAGTGGATGAGCAAAGGCTCTCACAATCAAATATGAGCTAATCCAAAGCTAACCCCCACTAGGAGATGGAGGGTCCTATTTATAGTCCGAGTGCAAATGGAAGTCAAAACGAGGGGTACATGGGCTTCAACCAAGATCAGCGCCGGACGTCCGGAAGGCGCTTGACGTCCGGAGGCTCTGGAAGGTCCGGCCGTCTCGACCTGCTCGTCGTCTGGCCGATTCTTCTTCGCCAGAGGCGGTTTGCCGTCTGTAGGGGGCCGGCCGTCCGGCTTCAGAGGGTCCGGACGTCCCGAGGTCGCTTGTCGTCTGTAGTTTTGGCTCGGTGATGTCTTCCGGACGCCCGGCAGCTCCGGCCGTCAGAGATCTGGTTCGGTGACGGTTCCGACGTCCGAGGGCGCTTGACGCCTGTGTCTCTGGAGAGGTTTGACGCCCGAGTCTTCCGGCCGTCCGCCATTGGGACTCATGCGGCCCGCTTTTTCCGTTTTCTTCCAGCTTCTCGCGGATGGTGTAGGTGTTCTTTACGCTGCACTCCTCCTCGTCGTCTGTGAAGCTCCTGGCCATACTTATGCATGCACCCGAGTGGAGTGTCAAGTAGTATACCATCCTCAAGGGGTCAAGTGAACACGTAAAGGAGAAGATTCACCTTAGGTATGGGAAGTAGAGGTCGACGTGTCACTTGCCAAACGGACTCTTGACATGGTGATGACTGAGGATGCTCCAGATCAATTAACCTTTCTCCAAGATGGAAGAGGCAACAAATCAATAGGTGCACGAGGTAGGAAGCCATACACAATTTCAAAAGGGCACATCTTAGTAGTAGAATGCAATGAACGATTATAAGCAAATTCAATATGAGGCAAGCATTCTTCCCACATTTTCTTATTATTCTTCAAAACAGCCCTAAGCATAGTAGACAATGTTCTATTGACTACTTCAGTTCATCCATCACTTAGTGACAAGTAGTACTAAAAAGCAGTTTAGTCCCCAACTTAGCCCATAAACATCTCCAAAATGGCTAAGAAATTTAGTATCACGATCTCGAACAATAGTATTTGGCACACCATGCAAGCTTAATTATTTCACGTAAAGAACAAATCAGCAACATTAACAAAGATCATCGCTTTTATGACATGGTATAAAGTGTGCCATTTTCGAGAATCTATCCACGACAACAAATATGCTATCCTCCCTTCTTTGTTCGAGGTAAACCTAAAACAAAGTCCATAGATATATCCTCCCAAGGAACACTAGGCACAGTAAAGGCATATATAAACCATGAGGATTGAGTCGTGACTTAGCTTTTTGACATGTAGTGCAATGAGCAACAAAACGCCAACATCCCGCCTCATCTTTGGCCAAAAGAAATGTGTAGCAAGTATATCCTCCGCCTTCTTGACGCCAAAGTGTCCCATTAATCCTCCTCCATGCGCCTCCGCAACAACAAAAGACTAACAGAGCTAGCAGGAATGCATTGCTTGTTAGCACGGAACACAAAACCATCATTAATAACGAACTTGTTCCATGTTTTTCCTTCTTTACAATTCTGCATTACATCTTTAAAATCAGCATCATGCACATATTGATCTTTGATGGTCTCCAAACCAAATATTTTGAAGTCAAGTTGTGAAAGCATAGTATAGCTTATTGACGTAGACAAAGCATCAAGAATAACATTTTCTTTACCATTCTTGTGTTTAATGACATAAGGAAAGTCTTAATGAATTCAACCCATTTAGCATGTCTACAATTCAGTTTAGCTTGACTTTAATATGTTTCAAAGATTCATGATCAGAATGTATAACAAATTCTTTGGGCCATAAATAATGTTGCCATGTCTCTAAAGTCCCAACAAGAGCATATAATTCTTTTGTCATAAGTAGAATAGTTCAGACTAGGCCCACTCAATTTTTCGTAAAAGTATGCAACAGGTTTGCCATCTTGTAATAACACACCTCCTAATCCAATTCCACTAGCATCACATTCAAGCTCAAAAGTCTTATTAAAGTCAGGAAGTTGGAGTAAAGGAGCATGTGTCAACTTATCTTTCAATACCGTGAAGGCTTCTTCCTGTGCGGTACCCCAAACAAAAGGCACATTGATGTAGGGCAGAACCCTATGTGGGCGATCTTTCACGTTGGAGCGGATCCTACGGGGGAAACACGAAGAACGAGCGGAAGAACACGAGGAAATCACGGGGAGGAACAAGGGAAAACACTCAACCAACAAGGAATCGGTCACATAAATGCTAGATCAAAGAACACAAAGGGAGATACATGATTCAAGGTCAACAAATGATGAGGACATCAATACCATTGTTACACCCACAGCCCCTGCGCTATACATACCGGACCAATTACTCGAGCTCACAGACGCCAATTGAATTATCGTACTGCTTTCTTGGTAACGATTCTAATGTTCATGAGAATATGATGCTGCTTAAATTGATACATTTGTTTTGCTTACAAATGAAGGGCCTACCATGGACAAGAAAGATGAACCTTGGAGCAAGTTCAAGCATGGAGATGTTGGCATGCAAGGGGAACAAGAACGGAGTTACAAGTGATGATTCCAGGACTTTGAAGCAACCCTAATGAGTGCATGAGGCCTTGGACGAAATATACAAGATGCCACTTCATAATATTCGTCCATAGGCTATTCTAGGTGCTGCGTCACCTTATTATTGGGCCAGGCCCATGTAATTTCGAAATACTTAAGTATAGGCTGTTTTAGAGTCCGATGTGTGGGGAACAAGAGTTAGGGTTGATTTCGGACCCTCCACCAAGGGCCACGAAATTCCCTCTTCCTCCATATATACAGCCCTTAGGGCCCCTGCTTAGACCTTGGGTTTTGTTTAGATTAAAAGTTCGCCATAGCTGCAACTTCGCTGCATTTCGCTTGTGTTCAACGACTGCATAAAGGCGCACGGAACCCCACCTTGATCAATAAATCTTTCATCTTATATTCGCAATATCCAGATTGCAATCTCAGCTTTTTGCTTGTTCTTCGCTTGTTCGCAGGAAATGCACTCGTGGTCGTTGATCGTGTTCTGCTGTGGTCAATAACCTCTCGGAGTTGGTTTAGCGATTGCATAAGGCGCGACGCCCTCAAGCACGCTCAGTAGTCGGATCGCCAAAGTCGATTTCTCCAAAGCGAAAAACCAACATCTCATCGAAAGACGGGACACCTTTTGCCTCTATCAAGTGGTATCAGATTTCCAGTTGCTTCGTGAGATTTTACAGTTTTCCGTAGTTTAGATCGAGTCTGTTCTTCATACCTATAGTCCACTAAAAAAGCCACAAAAAATTAGGGTTAGTTCATCATATCCGAACCAATCTGAGCCTTTGCATAATCTTTTTAGGGTTTTGCTTTGTTGAATTTAAGTGTTGCATCGTCGTGTCTAGTTGCTGGTCTTAGCGCCTAGTCTTTAGAGTTTCGAAGTTCGTCATAAGTTGTCACGCCGCCACCGCACCATCATCATCGCCTCTCGCCACCTACCATCACCGCTCAACTCAGATCCATATACCACCACCAATCCGTGGTCCATATACCACCACCGATCCATATCCATATACTACCACCGCTGCCATATACCACCACCATATATCCACCACCAATCCGAAGTTCCTTGCATATTAGGGTTGTTTTCGAGATCCATCTAGTTTCCGATTCGTGTTTCTTGCCGAGTAGGTTTCGAAAAAAGAACAAAAAAAAAAGCTAAAAAAATTCCAGAGTGTGCTTTTCCCTTGTTTACGCAGCGCTGTGATTTTGTTAGTGTTCTAGGCTCGCCTCTAGCACGGTTCAGCCTAGGACCAAAGACAAGACTGCCGTTGAGCGCTTATTCAACTTTGCATCTCTGAATTGATTATTGCTAACCCTTTTTGTTGCTACCATATTATAAGCCTTCCTAGCTCCACATACATCTACATCGCATGCTTGACTCTCCCCGTAATCGCCTATCCAAGCTTTGAGAGTTTTGACTACATCGGTTGCCGATCACCGCCGCCGGGTAAGAACTAGTAAGAATTTGAGATATGCCCGACGGATTTGTGACCGCCCACCACACCATCACCACCACTTCCTAGTAGTCCGTCAATCATATTCTTGTGTGTTTCTATTGCTAACCATGGCAGGATCACAAGTCGTATTTAGACCGACCGGGAGAACATGACAAACAAAGCGCTACATGATAAGTTTCAACAAATGATGAGGGCAGGTGGACGATGTGCTAAATAGATTTGAAGAGGCCATGGAGAAGATAGATGGCATTGAGAAGGCGTCAAACAAAGCTCGATAACAAGTTTAATGAATTGCTCGCTGCCTACCACCACCACCACCGCTGCACCTAACGCACCTCTACTACAACAACACGGACTACCTCCACATCGCTAAACAGCCTGATGCGGAGCATCCCATGCTCATCCCCATGTACACTCCATCTACTCTCCAAGCCCCAAGGATACATAAGATGAGACCTCGACTTTGCGCCATTGGACCTAAGGTGAACTCGCCCTTTCCGAATCTTCCCTTTCCGCATGTAAGACATGGATGTTACTAAGAGCGGACCTTGTGCATACTCAGTACACCCGAGGAGACCATGGAGAGCCCAAGGACTAAGGCTGCATATGGAAGCGAACGAAGGAGAAGGAGAAAGAAGACCTGTATGAAGCGGACATACTAACACCAAGCGCAGTATTACCGCTAAAGGCCCCTGAGCTGCACTATCACTTCAGAAGCGGTGATTATCGCTAACCAGCGGTATTACCGCCCCATCGCCGCCGCCACTACCGCCAACCCGATAAGTACTAGTGTTCGCAGACGATCCGGCCCCAGATTACTGGTCATTAGCCTAAGCGGCACTATCAGCTTGAGCGGTACTCACCGCCTCGCCTTGATCAGATTACATACTTGCTTGCATCGGCAGAGTCGGGCCAGAGGCCCATGTATCCCTCCTCACTTACCCCTTCGTGGACATATGCTATATAAACTCCCCTACCTCCTCCTAGCTAGGGTTAGCTTAGGTTTAGCTCATGTTTGTGTGAGAGCCTTTGCTCATCCACTTGGCTACTTCTCCTGAGCTCAGACCTCTTCTGAGAAGATCCCCAAGCGGATTCAAGACCCCTTCTAGGGTGGACCCCATCAAGACCTCCTCTCTGAGAAGAACGGCCACCGCTTGTATCGCCTCTTTGTTGACCTTGAATCATGTATCTCCTTTGTGTTCATCGATCTAGCCCTTGTGTGATTGATCTCTTGTCTGCTGAGTGAATTCTCTCGCTTTTCCCTGTTTTCCTCTTGTTCTTCCGCTGTTCTTCGTGATTCACCGTGAGGATCCGCTCCAACGTGAAAGATCGCCACGAGGGTTCCGCCTTACATCATCTATGGTATCGAGCTTAGGTTGATCACGCTCTGGAGCCCCTACCCTCTTTTTCTAGCTTGATTTTGTTGATTTCATCCCTAAACCGAAAATCCCCACCAAAAATAGCCCCAAATTTTTTGTGATTTGTTAGTTTTGATGATGTTTTGTTGATTTTGATCCATGGATTTGCTTGGTTTCGAGTGGATCTAGCATTTCCCAAGTTTCACCTCTTTCCATCCACAAAATCCATCGAATTTTGACCCCAAAATCACCCATTTCCGCCTAAAATCGCAAGAACTGCATCAACAATCGGGAAAATCCTCACACGAGCGGATTATCGCTTCTCCTAGCGGTATTACCGCTTAGAGCGGTATTACCGCCTCCTAGCGGTACTATCACTGAGCACGGCACTCCGCCAGCCCCTGCTCAGCCCAAATAGTCGAAAACTCGACACGAGCGGGTACTACTGGCTGCTCCAAGCGGTATTATCAGCTACGAGCGGTACTACTGCCCTCCCGAAGCGGTACTACTGCCCTAGCCAGCTTTCAGCCTTCCGACTTTCACCGCTTTTCGCCATAACTAATTCATCCGGAGTCCGATTTTGACGTTTTTAGCTCGCTTTTGAAGCTATTGACATCCCCTTCCAATAAAAATACTACCATCACCATTTGACTCCATCAAATTTTGTGAACTTTGGCATCTTTGCCTAGGGCTTCCGCCACATCCTCCGTGATAACCACCAACCGACTTCCGCAACTCCAACCAATTTGTTCCCATAGCATTAGTGGTTGCTTGAGTAGTGATTCGAGTCTCCTAAGGTGTTTCGCCACTTAGGATGATTGCTTCTTCATCAACCACCACCACCACTTCCACATAACCTTGCCCACCATACACTTTCGACAACCCAACTTAACCCAATAGTTGATTGAGCTTTTTCGAGTTGTGGCTTGTGTCTCCTAAGGTGTTTCGCCACTTAGGACGGCAACTTCAACTCCGACACGCAGTATAGCCCATCATTCCACTTCCGCATTGCCAAGTGCAAACCACCACCGCATTCCCGCTACCACCATTTTGACATTTGACGCTTGAGATTTTGAGTTCATGGTTTTTCCGCTTCCTAAGGTGTTTCGCTACTTAGGACGCTGCTCTCCATCATCTTGGTATCCACATCAAGAACACCGCTACTCATCATCACCGACGGTAACTCCATATCATCTTGGTATCGTGGTATCCTCCATTGTATATTCCTTGCCATTGCATTGTTAACCCCTAACCTTACTTTTAAAGCATTTGCCTATCGAGACTAGCCATTTGAGTATTGCTTAAGAACGTTATTGTGCACATTAGTGATCATACCTTCCATTACATACCATACCATATCATATTGGTATCATATCACCATTGTGTCTCAAGTTTGTTCTCGTGATATACACAATTGCTATCTTGGTTTGTGCATTGTGCAAAGTGGCCATAGAAGAAAAAAAGAAATAAAGCTTTTACAAAAAGAAAGAGAGCAAAGAGCTTGTAAGCAAGTGCCATAGCATCATACCATATTGCACATAAGATTGTCATATCCCATCATCTTGGATCATCTTGAGAGAAACACCGGAACCATACATACATAGCATACTTGGGATAGAAGTTTATCCATTTTGCATCTTATAGGTTGTGCACAAGTGTCGATCCACTTATTGAGCAATCGTATATATGTTTCTCTTGAGTTGTGCAACACGAAGCTGCTTTTCCGTGGATTCCACATTTTGTGCTCATTCCTTGTTGCACAACCCCATTTATCTATCCGTGTGTGTTTCCGCAGCCATTCTTTGCTATTGGTCCATTTGTTTCACTTATGAATTTGTGAATCTCTTTCAACATTATTGACTCTTGCTAACATTTTGCATTAAATTTTGTGCCACTATTCTCACCGAGCTCCTCGATAAGCTTTACTTGTGTAGGTGTGAGAACCGACAAGGATTGGTACCAATAGTGCTATTTCATTGTCCGTGATTTGAGTGAACTTGATTCATTTTCAACATCGGTCAAGGTACATTGGTATAAGTTCTTCTTTCTCCCACTCATATTTGCTCGAGTCTTGTGATGGATAGGCAAGGCATTTCATCTCCGGCCTACAACAACAACGACGGCGTGAACAACTACATCACCAAAGCCGCTTTGATCTACAACGACAAGTGCAAGGCACACAAGCAAGATTGCAAGAGCGATCGAGAACATCTCCATCAACATTCATCACTCAAGCAAGGAGAAGGGACTACTTCACAAGAAGCTTGCCGCACATAAAGAGGAGCAAGATGCAAGGATGGAGGAGATTCTGGCCTTGATCAAGTCTTCTTCCCTTCACATCTTCAAGGCGCGACATTCGCCACAAGTCTTCGCGCCGAAAAAGATGCAAGTGCAAATCGCCTCGCCCACATCTACATGGCGACCACCATCACGCTCGCGGATCAACATCGCCATGAAGGACAAGTCACCTCCAGCATCATGTGCACGATGACGATTTAACCACATCTACTACGAGCTCAAGCACGAGAACGACATCATCATCATGAAGATGCTCCACAAGCGCAAATGCACGAGTCCCAACAAGCCCTACTTCATGCCAAATCAAGCTTCATAAGCACAAGAGAAGACCGCAGACGACCACCACCAAGACGGCGCTTACGGCTACATCAACCACTTCGCATCTTCGCCAAGTGTTCTCAAGGCATCTTCGCTTTGACGACGCATCTTCGCCACTTCCCACGCAGTACGCCACATCGACTTCATCAAGTCCAAGGCGTACCACCCACGAGCGAGGGCGACCTTCCATCTTCGGAAGCCCTCAAGGAAGATGGCTCGAGCATGGGAAACTCCTTCGGTCATGGAGACGAGCCATGAGGTGCCACATCATATGGGCCTCCAACACCAAGACGGTGACAAGACTGGCCGAAGCAAGGGCCATCCCTTCGACCACGGGCGACGAGCGCGAACCTCTTCAACAACATGAAGACGACGCCCACATTGACTCATACTCCGAGTCAAGCTACACACTGCCAGATGGAGACATTTGCACCTACATCTCTCCCAAGACCACATATGTCGAGATGCCCCATTTGCCATGTGAGGAGAGCCACCACCCCATGAGTGACATGAGTGACTCCACCATACGTGACATTGAGAGCATTTCCTATGAGAGGATGAGTGTGACCACCACTAGCCCCACACATGAGAGCATGCCACACATCCTATGTGAGATTGAGCGCCATTTGAGTGACTCCACCCACCATACGAAAGTGAGAGCATCCTTGAGGGAGTGAGTGAGCCA
>JAHIAM010017588.1:0-10988 GCA_021605205.1 Aegilops longissima | reverse complement strand
AAAGGTGGGGTGGAACCGGGGCCAAGGGGCCAAGTGCCACGGGAAGGGGGCTGGGGGTAGGCACAGGCCGGTGAGCGGGCGGAGGAGGGAAAGGCGGGGGTGCTGCGCCCACCTGGCTGCGGGCTGCGGAGAGTTGGGCCGGCCGGGAGGCCGGGCCTGTAGAGAGGTGGAGCCAGCCGTGCCCTTCCTCTTCTCTTATCCTTTTCTAGAATAAAAAGGAAGAGAAAAGAAGTACAGGGAGAAAAGAAAAGATTTAGAGTGAAAGGAAATATCCCCACACTCCTGAATTCCTCTATTTAAATAAAATGTAATGGACATTTTAAAGGTAGAAAATAATGCAAGTTTGAAAATGCTTCAAACTTGTGCCATTTTTGAACCTGACCATAACAACTTTAAATGAGGAAATATTTGGGGAGGTTTAGTGCAACAAGCAAGATTATTAGGAGAAGATGAACATTAATTGAGAGAGGGAAAATATGGCATTGAAAGAGAAAGAAGTAGAGGGAAGGAGGAGATGGTAATGCAAAATGAGAATGGCACATGCACCACATGACATGCAAGGAAGACCACAACCATATGACATGTAAGAGAACACCACATCCACATGACAAGAAGGGAATGCAAATGACAATAGGCACCAAATGCAATATGGCAAAAGGAGCAAACAAAGAAAAGAAAACCCAACATAACAAAACCAAAGAGGCCAAGCATGACAAGAACCCACAAGAATTGGATGAGGCCAAAATTGATATATTGCCCAAAAGGGAAGTTTACATCCGTGGTGTTACAACACTCCACCACTAAAGAGGATCTCGCCCCAGATCTAGGACCGAAAGAACTCCTGGATACTCAGAACGGAGGTGATCCTCGCCCGTGTAGCTTCTCCTGGAATGGTGGACCACTTCACTTTCAGGAATTTGATTGACTTGTTGAGTCTTGCGCTTTCTTCAAGAATAGCAACGGGTGCTCCGATAAGAGAGATCTTCCCAAGGTCAATCTCTTCAAGTTGATAGTGCTCCAGAGTCTTGAAGCACTTGCGGTTGTGACACGTGAAACACATCGCGACATTTGCAAAGTTGAGGAAGTTTGTTGATAGGCAGATCGCCTTTTCCCAATAATCTTGAAAGGACCCACGATCTAGGGGCAAGCTTCCTTTGATACCGGGGAAGTACCTTTCATTGAGAGACGCGGAGGTAGACATGGTCTCCGATTTCAAAAGTCACATCACGGTGCTTATCATCATAATAGTTTTCCGCGGATTATGCTGGCTTTGAGATTCTCACAATGACCTTGCACTTTCTTCCGCTTCGGATCAAGTCATTGCCAAGAAGTTGGCGCTCAAGCCCTGCACTAATTGAGAGGAGTACGCACTTTCCGCCATAGAGAATTTTAATGGGGCCTTGCCAACTCGCTTGGAAGTGTTGTTGTAAGAGAACTGCATAAGGAAGACAATCTTCCCACTTCATTCAAGGAAATGACACAAGCCCGAGCATATCTTCAAGAATTTGATTAACTCGCCGACTTGGCCACTTGTTTGAGGATGGAAAGCGGCTGAAACGAATGTTGGGCCTATGGCCTTCAAAAGGACTCCCAAAACTTGGAGGTAAAGATGCTGCCACGGTCCAAGAGATCACTTGAGGAATACCGCAAGGAGACAATCGAGGTGTATAGCTCGCCAACCGAGCTGCAGGATGGATTCTTTGATAGGAAGAAAATGAGCCACTTTAGTAAGCTTGTCAATGACAACGAAGATAGCATCATTTCCACGCTTGGACTTTGGAAAGCCACCACTAAGTCCATTTCAATATGATCAAACTTCCATTCAGGAATAGCAAGAGGTTGAAGGAGACCACTGGTCTTTGGTGTTCTCGCTTTCACTCTTCCGCAGACATCACACTCATTCACAATTGAGCAATTTCGCTCATTCGAGTCCACCAATATGACGCTTGAGGTCATGGTACATCTTCGATTTCCAGATGAATGGATAGAAGCGAATTGTGAGCCCTGCTCATAATGACTTTTCTCGATCACCCTTAGGAACCATAATCCGTCCTCAAAGAACAGAGTGTCTTTGTCATCAACAGGAAGCACTTGTACTTGAAATGCCCTTGTCGATACCACGCTTCACTTTCTTCACCATGGCATCCGAAGTTGAGCCTCACGAATCTGATCTTCCAAAGTAGGAGAGACTATGAGGTTGGCAAGAAAGCCTTGAGGAACAACTTGAAGATTCAGCTTATGGAAAGATTCACGAGATCCGCTGAAAGGGCTTGAGGATTAGATCAAGAAGCTTTCCGCCAAAGGCTCAGAATGACATTGGCTTTGCCCGAGTATACTCAATACTTGGGTTGTACTTGAATCATTTCACCCATCGAGTCCGCCGAGGTTGAGGTTGGGCTGAGTGAAGATGTACTTGAGACTCTTGTGATCGTGAAAATGTCCACTTTCCTTCCCAACAAGAGATGTCTCCACGTAATCAAAGCATGGACAATGCCGCCAACTCAAGATCGTGAGGGGGTAGTTCTTCTCTGGGCTTCAATCAAGTAGAGGTATAAGCCACAACTCTTCTCTTGCATTAACACAGACCGAGACCTTGAAGGAAGCATCACGTAACACTTCATATGGCTTGGATTCATCAGAGGAGTCGCAGAGCTGTGACGAGTTTCTCTTGAGAGTCTTGAAAGCAACGCCACACTCGGGAGACCGTATACTTCACCGCTCGAGGAGGTTGGAAAGAGGCTTTGCAATCTTGGAGAAGTTCTCAACGAACCTTCGCAATAGCTTGCAAGACCAAGAAAGTCATGGAGCTGCTTTGACATTCCGAGGAGGTTCCCAATTGACAATTGCGGACACCTTCTGGATCAACAGCGATGCCCTTGGCAGAGATGATATGACCAAGATAAAGCACTTCATCAAGCCGAATTCACATTTGGAGAACTTAGCATAGAAGGTACTCTCCGAGCTTGTCTAGACCAATCGCAAATGTTTGGCATGATCCTTCTTATTCTTGGAGAAAACCAAGATATCATCAAGATAGACCAAGACGAATTCATTGGTGTAAGGATTGAATATGAAGTTCATCATCCGAGAGAAAGTTGGAGGAGCATTGACGAGGCCAAAAGACATGACAAGATATTCATAAGAACCAAAGCTTGTTCTAATGTGCCTTGGGAATATCTTGTTCACGAATGCTAACTGATGATACCCCATACGAAGGTCAAGCTTAGAGAACACGTAGCACCTTTGAGTTGCTCAAAAGCTCATTGATGTTGGGAAGTGGATACTTGTTCTTGATTGTCTTCTTATTCAATGGACGGTAATCGACACAAAGTCGGTCCGAGCCATCCTTCTTCCCGACAAAAAGAACACCACAACCCCAAGGAGATGAACTCGGTCCGATCAAACCGACGCTCTTGTTCATCGAATGCTTCTTCAATTCCTCACCATCAGTCCAAGCTTGTATGGACGCTTGCAAACGGGTTCAAGCGTGCTCAAGATCGATAACGAACTCAACGGCCGATGAGGAGGCATACCCAAGCTCTTCCGAAAGACATCTTGGTACTCACAAACGATCGAATCGAGAGATGGCATTCAATTCGCCTTCTCATTGAGAGAAAACAACCAAGGTTTCATCACAGAGGCATAGATGATCACATCATTAGAAGAATGAGTCAATTGAATTTCCCGCAGCACAATCAAGCGAGCTTGTGCCGATAAAGCCACCATTCCGAGAATAAGATCAATGTCCGAGTCACCAAGAACAACCGGTTTAGAAAGAAATCTATAATCACCCATCTTGATACCGACATTCGGACGAAAACTCGGAAGTCATCTGCTTACCCGGGAAGATCTTCAAAGGAACAGAATCTCTTCGTCACCAACTCATGCTTGGCAAACAAAAGGCCTCGAAATGAAAGAAAGCGATGCACCAAGATCAAATAAGACTTTTGCAGAAAATCATTAACAAGAAGATTACCCATTAGCACATCCAAGAACTCCGCCGAGCTGCATTCATCATATTGACCTTGGCATACTTTGGATTATGCTTGACCACCGCATTGCCGGAAGATTTCACAGAGGAGGAGGCAAGACGCCTGTTGAAGCACTTTTCGATAGTGACCTTCCGCCGCACTTGTTGCAAGTGACCTCGAGAGCGGACGGTGGTAAGGAGCACTTGACCTTGGAGCTTGAGAATTAGACTTGTTCGATAGCTTGTTGGGTGGGTGGGAAGATCCACGGCCACCGAGTTCTTCACCGGTAAGGCGGAACGGAGGAGGGGGCGATAAAACTTCGCCGCTTGGCTGCCACTTGAGAGGACGAGGAGGACTGAACGCATCCCGATTCTCTTTTAGAAGCCTCGACTTGAGTTGTGCCGCTTCTGCTTGAGTGCCATGTTGTAGAAATCATCATACTTATCTCGCTCAAAAAGACAAGAGGTAATTGCAGATCTTCTCTCGCATCACCTCCAATCGATAGATCATACCTTTCATCGGTACATCTTGCTTAGCAAAACGAAGCGAAGCTCGAACTGGATATTGTATTGATAGATGAAAGGTGCCTTGCTTGAGATTGCGGAACTCCTCCCGCTTGCTCTCAACAACACTCTTCGAATGTGATGAGCTCGAAATCACGGCGAACTCATCCTGTAATGACACGACCTCCTCCGAATCTTTGTATTGTGAACCACTCAGAGCTTGATCCTTGAGTTGAAACGATGCAAACTTGACAAAGTCCTCGGTCCGACATTGCTACACCAAAGTGCTTGCAGATGTCCACTAACCAATCATCGTCTGTGGCCTCAACACGTAAACCGAAAGACTTCGCTGATTAGCGGAAACCGACCGAGAGTAGCAAAGTGTGGCTGATTGTTGCCACCTTGATTGCCTTGATTGCCTTGATTGCCTTGCCCCAGACGCTTCTGCAAGAGCTGCAAAATCATCCGAGCATTGGCATTGGTGGCTGCCATGATAGCTTGCCGCCCTCGAGGGGAGGTGGAGGTGGAGGATTCGACCATCCCCATCATTGCGATCCGGATTCGACGCTCATGGAGCCATCCTCAAGAGGGTGACATCCTTAGTCCTTTGATAGACAAATTGATAAGTAGAATCAACGGATAGAAATTGCAACATATAGTCTTCACAATAAACATTCAACAAGAATGAACGAATGAATTCCAAAGTTAATCATCACATCCATTAAGGTGAGAAGCCACTTAGAAAAGAATATGGAAACAACATCCGTCAGAAACAATTCAATATCATAATAAAACAAAAGGTTGGCTTTAGAATGAGCCGAACAAACACATGATAGAGATTTCCAAATTTCGTGGGGCCCACACGACACGACGAAGCGGACGCCAAATGACTAACAAGACGCCCCCGAATCAGCATAGCCAAGGATTTTTAAGACGCCTCCAACCATAAATCGACGTGAATGGGCGGACCACTAGACGTTGAACCCCAATCTCAAATCATACATCCGCGGAAAGAATATCCCAAGCTACTAGAATTACCTATAAACCCCAAACTTTGTTATGCAACTGTGTTGGGGAAGGGAACAAAATATATCACCCAAACTAACAATACCTAGATCCAACGATCCATCCCAACACATAACCAAGAAATCCTGAATTGGTACCGACCTTCAAAAACATCCGTTATGCAAGTCATGGCAATATCTCAAGACTCGCCACAAGATCGGGCTATCAGGTTATCTCACCAACAACGCACAAAAGAGATTTCATGTCGCAAAACTCGTATTCCGAATGCAACGATAAAATTGTGACGACAACACCCTGAGCTCAACTCCCGGACACCGCCACAACCCCTAAATGTCGAGGCACCAAGAACAATGTTCTCGCCACAAAACCATCGAACGATTCCAAGATACCCACGTGATCCTAAAAAATTTTAGTGAAATTTGAGAAGAGAAGAGTCAAACTCTACGCAGATACCTCACCGTAAGGTCAAGGACCGAAGCAAAAGAATCCTACTCCGATATATATAATCCTAAGACTCAAAACATTTTCCATTCTAGACTCAACAACGCCAAGAAACAATCTAGTAGGGGCTCTAAGTCGGGAAGGCTCGATACCAACTTGTATCGCCTCGATGCGGTTATATCTCCCACGGTCGAGGCACGACTTAGAGGCATAACCGCATTGAAAGCAATGTCGCAAGTGAGGTAATCTTCACACAACCCATGTAATAATTTAAGGAGAAAGGAACATAGTTGGCTTACAATCGCCACGCACACAAAGACATAATTAAACATACATCATTCGAGTACACTCAAGGTCCGACTCACGGAACCAAAATAAAGAAGATACCCACAAGCTAACACAGATCCCAATCGTCCCAACCGGGCACCACATCGATCATCTCGAAACGACATAGTAACGACCACGCTCCTCGCCGAACTCCCACTTGAGCTCGTGGAATCATCCACCGCCTCATCGAACTCGCAATCTGTTGAAGTATCTCGTGAGTCACGGGACTCAGAATCTCACACCCGAGATCAAGACTATTTAAGCTTTAGGAAGGACATAGTAGTAAAGTGGAGCTGCAGCGGCTTCAGCATATATGGTGGCTACTCGCAAAAGAGAGCGAGAAGAGAAGCAAAGCACGGTCGTGAAACTAGTATTGATCAAGAAGTGATCCCAACTACTTACGCCGACATAACTCCAACATCCGTGTTCACTTCCGACTCCCGAAGAGACCATCACGTAACACACGCGTTGAGGTGTATTTTATTGAGGTCAACTTTGTGTTATCTACAACCGACATTAACAAATTCCCATCTGCCTCATAATCAGGGCACGGCTTTCAAAGATATTACCGCAGGGTGTCCCAACTTAGCCCATTATAAGCTCTCACGGTCAACGGGATTATTCTTCTACCGAAGACCCGATCAATCTCGAATCCGACTACAAGACATTTCGACAAAGAATAAAACAAGACCAGAAAGCCACCGACAGCCGACAACCCGATAGGAGCTGCACATATCTCGCTCTCGTGGCACATCCGGATGAGCAAGACGACGAACCGAAGATGCCCCAAGTTGCCTCGTGGTGGCACCGCAGTGGTTTAGTTTGACCAACACTCGAGGAGCATTGGCCCGGGGTTTAAATAAGATGACCTCGGCTCGCGAAACCCGGGAAAAGGCTTAGGTGGCAAATGGTAAAACCAATGTTGGGCCTTGCCGACGAGTCTTATTCAAAGCGAATCGTCAAGGGGGTCCCATAAATCACCCAACCGTAAGGAACGCAAAATCAAGGAACATAACACCGTATGACGGAAACTAGGTGGCAAGAGGGAACAAAACACTGCATAAGGCCGAGCCTTCCACCCTTTACCAATATAAGATGTGTTAAAAATAGCGATATATTTATATATTGTGATATCCCAACAAGTAAACATGTTCCAAAGAGGAACAACACTCCATGTTCCAACAAGGAACAAATTTCAGCTTCACCCGCAACTAACAACGCTATAAGAGGGGCTGAGCGGTAACATAGCCAATCAACGGTTTGCTAGGAAAGGATGGTTAGAGCGACATGGCAATATGGGTATGATATAGCAAGTGGTAGGCATCAAGATAGGCATAGCAAAAGAGCGAGCAACTAGCATAGCAAAGATAGAAGTGATTTCGAGGGTATGATCATCTTGCCGCAATGTTCTCGGAGTTGTAAAGCTTGATCCTAAAACGCCTCAACAGGTTCCTGGGCTTCGCCTCCGCCTACCCAAAGCAACAACAACAAGGAACCACAATAAATCACGGCAATGCACAATCAACATGATGCAACATGACATGAAATGCGATGTGATATGCAAAGCGGAGAGCACCCGAAGGTAATGGAAAACTGTCATCTTTGGCAAACCAAGCATGCCATCGAAAGATGAGATGATTTTTAGAAATCGATAGAGATCAACGGAAACGGATGCACGGTTGGATATGGGCAAAACAAGAATGGTGAGAAACCACGATAACAACATGATGAACAAAACCATGCATGCAAAAACTACCTCATAGCACAAATCAACTAAATATGCACATGGAAACAACACATAACCATGATGCAAAAAACATGATCACAAATTGCCCAAATGCAAAACCAATGACACCACTGAGTTGGTGGGATTTTTCACCCCAAAAACATATAAATATGTTAGGTTGCATTAGGGAAAACATCACAAAAACAATAAGTTAAAACCTGCCTAAAAGGAAATAATGAATGGCAATTCCAGATTTGGAAATGTCCAGATTTGGACTTGTAAAAGAAATGATACAAAGCTGAAATGGAAAGAAAAATAAAATAAGCCGGAGGAGGGGGCAGAGGGCGGGTGACCCATCATAGAGGCAGGGTTAAAAGTTAAAAAGGGGGAAAAGAGCCCTGGGGATTCAACCGTTCCCCGGGGAACCCCCGCACCACGGGCTGGTGCGCCGCGACAAGAGGAAGAAGCCCGGGCTTATCTACCGCTGCAGAGAAGGCGACGGACAGGAAACAAAAATAAAAGGGGAGGGCGCCCGGGTTCGAACCGGTCGCCCGGGTGGAAGAGCGGGCACACCATGCTAGGAAGGGAGTCCGTGAGATCCAGGACGCACTTTTGACCCAACACCGACGCTGATCTAAGAACAGAGGGAAAACCACCACGCCGGCGAGGCCACGGCGGGGGCTCTCCCAACCACCACACGAGGGGGGACCACGGACAAGAAGGAAAAGCAAAATGGCAACGCCAACTACACGAAGGGCACTACTAAACCTAAAGACCCACGGGAGCACGCCGGGGAAGACACCCGGGCCTTACTCACGGGAGCTAACGACGCAAGAAGGAGCAGGAGGAAGGGGTTTATACCTCCCACCCTAGGACACGAAACGGCGGGAGACGGGCCGGGCGAAGCCACCAACCTCCCGAAACTCACCGAGAGGAAGAAGGCGGGCCGCGAACCAACGGCTCCAGGTCGACGCCTGGCGGACGACGCGAGGAGGAAGATGGACAAGGTACGAGGGTCGAGGTGGCCGGAGAGCCCGGGCCAGGGCACGCCGACGCCGGGTCCGAGCGGGCGGGCGATCTTGGGGTTTCCCGGCGGGGCGGCGGAGGGAGAGGGGAAACCCTAGGCTCGAGGACGGGGGAAATAAGAAGGGGCTAGGGGCGACGCGCAGCCTGCCCCGCCGGGGTCCCCATGGCGCCGAGAGGAGGGAAAAGGGGGTGAGAACGCTGGTCCCGCCAAAAGGGGGCCGGGGCCACGTGAAGGGGGCGGGGGTAGGCACGGGCCGGGTGAGCGGGCAGGAGGAGAGGAAAGGCGGCTGGGCCCCCGGGCGGGCTGGGGAGAGTTGGGCCGCCGGAGGCCGGGCCTTAGAGAGGGGAGCCACTGCCCTCTCTTTCTTATCCTTTTCTAGAATAAAAGGAAGAGAAAAGAAGGGAGAAAAGAAAAGATTTAGAGTGAAAGGAAATATCCCCACACCTCGAATTCTCTATTTAAATAAAATGTAATGGACATTTTAAAGGTAGAAAATAATGCAAGTTTGAAAATGCTTCAAACTTGTGCCATTTTTGAACCTGACCATAACAACTTTAAATGAGGAAATATTTGGGGAGGTTTAGTGCAACAAGCAAGATTATTAGGAGAAGATGAACATTAATTGAGAGAGGGAAAATATGGCATTGAAAGAGAAAGAAGTAGAGGGAAGGAGGAGATGGTAATGCAAAATGAGAATGGCACATGCACCACATGACATGCAAGGGAAAACCACAACCATATGACATGTAAAGAAACCACATCCACATGACAAGAAGGGAATGCAAATGACAATAGGCACAAATGCAATATGGCAAAAGGAGCAAACAAAGAAAAGAAAACCCAACATAACAAAACCAAAGAGGCCAAGCATGACAAGAACCCACAAGAATTGGATGAGGCAAATTGATATATTGCCCAAAAGGGAAGTTTACATCCGGGTGTTAAAAGGACCCATTTCCCCTAACGCGACGATTGTTGACTCCACCCGGATTGATTTGCCATTTCTTGATGCATACTTATATCAGATCTTCTGGCGTAAGAGGGAAGAAAACCGATTCATCACCCCATTGGCACATAACGTTTTATACGGATGCCTTTTGGGTTAAAGAATGCTTTCAACGCTTGCAAGAGTAGTCCATGACGCTTTAAAAATGCAGTTGTAGAAGCTCATGGATGAATAGTGGTCAAGAGCAAGGACAAAGCAACCGTTCAAGATTTAGATGAGACCTTTAAATCTGGCGAAGATCAACCTCAAGCTCAACCCCGGAAGTGCGGTTCGAGTCCCTTCCGCAAGCTTTGGTTCTTCGGTTCAACGGGAATTGAAGCCAATCCCACAAGATCAAGGCATTGAGCGATTGAAGCACCAAAGGCCAAAGATGTAGAAGACTTGCCGGGATGGCTGCTTCAAAGAAGTTTATCTCTAGGTTTTGAGGGCCCGCCATTTTTCAAGATTTTGAAAAGGCGGTCCAATGAAATGGACCTAAAGCGGAGGGCGCCGCAGACTTAAAGAGGTACTGCCCTCCACTCAATACTTGTCGCACCTAGGCCAAGAGAAGTTGTCGATATAGCGGCAACCAATCAAGGGTTAGTTGGCGTTAGTAGCGGAGAGGGAGGCGATGATGAGCCGCAACCAAGGCAGCATCCAGGACAAGCGAGAGCTTCACCGACAAGCTCGTCCCGAAAGGAAGAGCGCAGCGGAGAAGATGCAAAAGGATGGTGTAGCCCCATTTATTTTGTCGCCTTCCGCAGGGGCTAGGTCAAGGTACCTGTGCAAAATTGCTGCCCCTCATGGCCTTTGGAAAGCCCGGGCCAACTTTGGCACATGAAATCACAACCCCACGTTCAAAAAGGATATTGCAAAATCCGAAAACAGGAAGGATTGTTGAGGGCACGAACCCAAGCTTTGGCCTCAAGTTTGAAAGCACTTCAACTATTCAAGCAGAAGCGCTGGCAGAGTTCATAGCAAA
>JAHIAM010017586.1:0-20339 GCA_021605205.1 Aegilops longissima | reverse complement strand
AAAGGGGCTTGGAAGATAAGTGAGTCCATCAACTCCATCGGCATCATCAGTATAGAACCACGACCTAACACCTTACTGTTGCCCAAAAGTCCTGAACGTGAAAGTTGCAGCCCAAAACGGGTCAGACATGGAATATGCCGCAATGTAACACATAAAGAGCAATGAAGGAATAAGCCTATACTACATGCATATATGGCTGGTGGTAAGGCTCACGGTTACATTTTGCATAAAGCTAGTTTTTCCTACAACAAAGGAATAATTTTATTTAACTATCATGGTGGTTGTTAAACATTGAGAATGGTTGACAGCATCCTCAATCCCAATTAAAAAGTACTCATCAAAACCCAATAACATTTATTAGAAGTAACATGTTGAGATTCACATGATATTCAATTACCGGATACTCAAAACGTCCATAACCGGGGACACGGCTAATCATGATTAGTTTATACACTCGCAGAGGTTTGCGACTTTTCCCCACAAGACTCGATCGCCTCCGCTTGGTTCTCGTGACCATGGTGTTTGAGAAACTGGATGACCGAGACATAGTCTTTCGTAAGCGCTTAGCACCTTACATGTGGGTAGACCGTACTCAACCTACATCCCCTACATCAGCTAGCCTACCCGTAAGAGTTCGCACAACTTAGTCAACTATGCCAGAGCCCATAATTGGCTTGTGGCTGCACACGGAAGTTTCCAGCTTGAATAATCTTATGATCCCTTAGAGCCCTGGGTGGCGGTCCAAGAAATACATGCAAGTCCTGATAGAAACCAGTGCCTCAATCCACCCAGATGTGTGTTTAGGTTGCCACCTTAAATAAACCATTAATTAACAATCTCACATCTGTCATGGATATTCACTCACCCAATCCACGCCTACTAGCATAGCATGGCATAATAAGCAAACGAGAAGTAACTCCCAAGGTTTCATAAGTAAAACAGGTAATAGGTACTACCTCAAATCTACTTCCCAATCCCACAATTTAATTAGATCCTAAACATGCAAGTGTTTGAGGGTTTGATCTAATGCAATAAACCGGTAGTAGAAAAGTATGATCAAGTGTTACTTGCCTTGCCGATGATCCGCGAGACCTAGAGATTCAAGCAACAAGCGCACCGGTGATCTAACGCAGACAAACAACAAGCATACAATAAGTACTCATCTAATGCACAGGAAAACTCGAATAAAAGATCTAACCAAATAGTTCAACTTAAGAACCCTGGTTGCAAAAGAATCGAATCAAATAAAGCATCGAAAGTCAAACTCGGGAGAGAACGACTCGTTTAGCAATCTGAAACTAGGTCAAAATTTCACAGTAGAAAACTCGTGTAAGTAGGGTAGTCGGAATGGCGGTGTCGTAACTAAACTCCAGCGCTTGAATCACCTGATTCGATAAACGAGCGAGAAAATAAACAGATTTAAAAATCGGATCGAAATCGAATCGAAAAATAACGGATTAAATCCGATTAAAAGAAAACGATTTAACGGATTAAATAACGGACGCTCATTAACAGAACTAATCCAACGAACACATTCATTGAAACGAACGGTTCGGTGAACGCTCATTAAATAAGAAACCGAAAAAAATAAAACCATCCAGGGTTTTAAAAACCAACATCTTCAAAAACCGGTTTTCAAAGAAACCGGATCGGGGCGGCGAGGTGCTACCTCCGCGAGGCTCCGGGCTCCGGGGCGGCAAGGGTCCGCGGGCCGGAGGGGCGGCGAGGGGCGGCGGGCGTGGGGCTCCGGCGACGCGGAAGACGGCGGCGGCGTCAAGGGTGGGCGGCGGCGGCCTCGGGTCGGGCGGGCGGCGGCGGATGAGGAGAGGGGGGTCCGCCGGTATAAAAGGAGGGGGTTCGCCATGGGGAAGGGGCAGGCGGCGCGGGCTCGGTCCGAGCCGGACACGGCGGTCAAGGCGTGCGGGCGCGGGAGATCGCACTGGGAGAGGGAGAGGAGGTGGGCCGGCTGGCCTTGGGCCCGGGGGCTGTTTTTAAACAAAACTAAAAGATTTTAAAATAAAACCAAATGAACTCCGAATTTAATAAAATTAATTTTCCCCGACTCCTAAAAATGAGTCGAGCAAAATGAACTTTAAAAACGGGCAGATATGCATATTTTTTTAAAATGTTCATTTTTGCCTAAAGCAAATAAATCCTCAAACCAAAATTTGATTTATTTATAATATCTTCATTTTTCCTAAATGTTGGGAAAGTCATATTATTCCTCTCTTAATTTTTTTATCGGAAAAACTTTATGAAGATAATTAAATAACTAATGATCCTATTTTCATAATTTGAGAAATCTCAAATATGAAAATAACGAATTCCAACTTTCTCCGAGGGTCCTTGAGTTGCGTTGAAATTTTCTAGGATCGAAAATGCGAGAAAATATGATATGCATGATGACATAATGTATAACATTCCAAATTGAAAATTTGGGATGTTACAAACCTACCTCTTAAGATGAATCTCCCTCGAGATTCGGGTTGGCTAGAAAATAGGTGAGGGTGGTCCTACAAAACTTCCTCTCTTCCTGTGTGGCTTCATCTTCAGTGGTGGCTCCACCTGAACTTTGCAAAACTTGATAACCTTGCTGCGGGTAACTCACTGGCATAATCGAGAATCTTAACCGGTTTTTCCTCATATGTTAAGTCATCCTTCAACTGAATTGCTTCCAAGGGCAATCGTGTTCTTAACGGTACCTCTATTATCTCGGGTGACATTTCTTCAATCTGAGAAACATGGAATACATCATGAACTCCTGATAGTCCTTCCGCAATTCCAACTTATAAGCAACTTCTCCCATGCGCTGTAAAATCTTATATGGTCCAACAAACGTGGGGCTAACTTTCCTTTAACTCCAAAACGCTTAACTCCTCAAGGGATACTCTAAGATATACTATGTCTCCAACTTCATACTCAATCGCTTGCGCTTTGAATCTGATAGCTCTTCTTTCGGACTGGGCTACCTTGAGCCTGCCTCAATTAACTTAACCTTCTGTTCCGACTCTTAATCAAATCTGGTCCCAACAACCGATTTATTCCGTTTCGCCCATGACAATGGTGTCCTGCACCTTCTTCCATACAGAGCTTCAAAAGGTGCCATCTTCAAGCTGGTTTGGTAACTGTTGTTGTAAGAAAATTCTGCATACGGCAAATTATCATCCCAACTAGATCCATAATCTAGTGCACAAGCTCTCAGCATATCCTCCAAAATCTGATTGACTCTCTCAGTCTGTCCATCGGTCTGTGGGTGGAAAGCTGTACTGAACTCTAGTCTGGTTCCCAATGTTTCGTGCAACTGGTTCCAAAATTTTGAGGTAAATTGGTTCCTCTATCTCGACTACGATGCTCCTCGGAACTCCGTGTAAACACACAATTCTGGTCATGTATATCTTTGCCAACTTAGCACTGCTATAGGTAGTCTTGACTGGAATGAAATGAGCTACCTTAGTCAAACGGTCGACTATGACCCAAATCGAGTCATATCCTGAACGGGTCTTTGGCAAACCTATGATGAAATCCATGCCTAGTTTATCCCACTTCCATTCGGTATCGGCAATGGTTATAACAATCTTGCTGGCTTCGATGCTCGCTTACTTTCTCGACATACGTCGAAACTGCTACATACTCCGCAATATCCTTCTTTATTCCGTCCACCAAAAATATTCTTCAAATCCAAATACATCTTGGTATTTCCGGTGAATCAATAGGGTGAATCATGGGCTTTGTAAAATCAACTTCCGATCTCCGGTCATTGGGCACATAAACACGGTCTTCAACCCATAGGGTATCGTGCTCATCCTCAACGAAAACCTTTAGCTTTTCCTTTGCTCATTTTCTCCTTTATAGAGGCAACTTCCTTATCTCGCCTTTTGGGCTTCTCTCGATTTTGTCCATCGTGTGATCGAATCTCCAATGCTGCTACATAGCCTCTCGGAACTATTTCCAAACATAGCTCTCAAGGTCCTCGCTAACTCATTGGGTATCCCTCCCATCATTAGGGTATTGACGGGTCTTCACGGCTCAATGCGCTCGCTACTTACATTAGCCTTTCCGGGTGATAATGCAATCTCATATCGTAATCCTTAATAAGCTCTAACCATCTCCTTTGTCTCGAGATTCAATTCCTTTGTGTGAAGATGTACTTCAAACTCTTGTGATCCGTATACACTTCTACAATGGTTTCCAATGAGAAATGTCTCCATGTCTTCAAGGCATGCACAACGGTTGCTAACTCCAAATCATGTGGCATAATTCAACTCATGGGGCTTAAGTTGTCGGAAGCGCATTTAAACAACTCTTCCTTCCTGCATAAGCACTGCTCCAAGTCCTCGACGGAAGCGCCGCAATACACCTCATAATCCTTGGTCTGATCGTAATATCAAACTGGTGAGGTAACCAATCTTTTCTTCAACTCCTAAAACTTGCCTCACAGTCCTCAGTCCATATGAATTTGTTTTCCTTCTTCAACAATTCTGTCATAGGCTTTGCAATTCTTGAGAAATTTCAATGAATCTTCGGTAGTATCCTGCGAGTCCAAGGAAACTCCAATCTCTCCAACTGTCGTTGGTGCTTCCCATTTGGTTACGGTCTCAACCTTTGTGGGGTCAATGCTATTCCTTCTCCGGATATAACATGTCCGAGAAATCCAACTTCCTTAGCCAAAACTCACACTTGCTGAACTTGGCATACAACTGGTGTTCCTCGCTTCCCAAAACCAATTGCAAATGTTCCTTGTGTTCCTCTTCATTCTTCGAGAAAATCAAAATGTCATCAATGAACACCACGACTAACTTATCCAAAACTCCATAAACACTTTGTTCATCAGGTTCATGAAATAGGCTGGTGCTTAGTCATCCAAATGACATAACGGTATACTCGCATAGTCCATATCTTGTGGTAAACGCTGTCTTGGGTATGTCTTGCTCCTAATCTTCAATCGATGGTACCTCGATCGCAAATCGATCTTGAAAACACCTTAGCTCCTTGTGTTTATCAAACAAATCATTTATCATAGGTAGTGGGTACTTGTTCTTGATTGTTACTTCATTCAATCCACGATAATCAACAACCATTCTTAACGATCCATCCTTCTTCTCCACTAACAATACGGGTGATCCCCAAGGAGAAGAACTTGGGCAATAAAACCTTTATCCAATAGTTCCTTAATTCGCTTCTTGATTTCCGCCAAATCCAAGTGGGCATCCTCAGACGGTCGCTCGATATCGGGCCTGTTCTCGCAACAAGCTCGATCAAAACTCAATGTCTCTATCCGTGGCATTCCCGCAACTCTTCCGAAATACATCAGAAAATCCTTCACCATCGGTACTTCTTCCCGCACCACCCCGATAAGCAATTAACTTGTGCTCTCCTCGCTCGTGTCGCGGATACATACTTGATCCTTCTTCCTTCCGTGTGGTGAGCAAAATTGACTTTGTGGTGCAATCTATGTTTCCTCCATACCTTGATAGCCAATCCATTCCTAATATCACATCAAATCCTTTGGGATTCCGTAACTATCGTCCGAGGGGAAAACATAGTGTCCAATCCTTAATGGCAATGATCACACCATTTACTAGCCATGTACTCGCTCCGGTGAGGTTACTAGCATGGGTGACCTAAGGGCTTGGGTTGGTAACTTGTACTTATCCACAAATCCTTTGATATGTATGAATGCGATGCACCAAAGATTAAAAAGAACAACCGCAGAAATGACTTAACCAAAACTTACCGACATCGTGCATCGGGCTGATCTTCAACCTCCTCCACATCAATGTGGTTCACCCGCCCCTGTTGAAAGGGTTGGGCTTCTTTCCGAGCTTCCATTGCCATTTCCATTCTCGCCTTCGACACCATTTGCATAATGCCCAGCTTGGCACTTAAAGCAAATAATGTGACTCAGTGTCTACTTTGGATGGTGTTGACGGGTTGGTGTGATTCTGTCCATTGCTTCCTCCATTCCCTGCTCCCATTCTTAGTGCCATTATGGTTATGCGAATTACCTCCATGGGTATGCTAAACTGAATTCTGATTTAGGGTATAACGAGGCTTCATGGCTCCGAGTTATACTTCCTGTCCATACTTCCGCTATGGTTCTCAATTTGCTGCTGCTTCCCTTCAATCATGAGGGCTCGATCTACCAACTCCCGGTAGTTGTTGAAACTAGCTACCATCAACGGCATGCTCAACTCATCATTCAGTCCTTCTAGAAACTTCTCCGTTAGTAGCGTCTCGAGTAACGCTATCCGGGCATAACGTGCTAATTTACTAAAGTCATCCACGATCGCCAACAGTCCTTCCTCCTGGCGAAGTTGCAAACTCACGCTTCTTCATGGCCATAGCTCCGCTGAAACATGGGCAAGGCAGAAAGCTTGTCTAAACCGATCCCATGTGATCAGTGTCACGGGTAAGTGGTGTAAAATTCTCCCACCATGCTGTGGGTCCTTCAAGCTGATGTGCTAAACTTCACTCTTTCACCATCTCGTGCATCCCGCAGTGGTCAACTCCTTCCTATCTTATGGAGCCAATCATCCGCCACAATCGGCTCGGTGCTACGGAATACACCGCGGATTCATCTAAGGAAACGAGTTAAGTGGTCCGCAGTGGTGGTGGGTGGGTTGTTATTGTTGTTGTTGTTGTTGCCTGGTTCTGCACCAATGTTTGAATTAGGGTATTCTGCTGCTGAATCAGTTGGGTGATCTCTGGCGGGAAAACGAATCCGGGGTCGCGTCTCAGAGGCATCTGCTGGGTTTTAGAAAAGACGAGAATTTAGAATAGATTGAGGTCTAAGGGGAATCACTACCCAAATGCACATGAGCAAATGCACACAAAATCACTTCATTCAATCAAACAAAGAGCTTACAACGATCTAACTATCGCAAAAGTGAGTGTACTATAATATTTACATGGAGGGAATACTACTAATATGTGGGGGACTTCTACTAATTTGAACCGGTGGAAGACTCCATGATGTCTGCTCCAGCTTCGTCTTCAAAGTCGGGTTCACTTGGATCCGAATCGGTGTCGTCGATGTTGATGTAGTCGCTTGGGCAACCGACATACTGGTCTTCATTCCTGAGCGCCAACTTCTTCTTGAGTTCTTCGATCTCATACTTAAGATCGTTATTGTGTCTTGCTAGAGCTACGATCTCGCCCATGTAGTCCTATGCGTAGTCTTTAGTTCTCCTTCAAGTTCTATGATCCTTCCTTTGCATTCGCAACTCCAACATATCATTGCACATTTGGTTCTCCCGGCCGAATGTGCTGATTTAACTCTTGGATGAAAGCTGCAATGGACCTATCCTTCTTGGTGCTGACTATGTCCCATTTGTCATCTCGGCTCCGCAAATCTGGTAGATAGTGTCCTTGAGGTCTTCTTGATAAACTTCTCCAATGCGTCCCGTGGTGATGTGAGCTGCCATGCTCTTTCCTGCACTCCAAGTTGGTGCAATCGAAAACACTATCTATAGGCTTAGTGATTGGGGCGTAATGTCCTTCCCGAACGTGAGCTTGAATCTTCCAAATTCCTCTTCAGTGAAGAGTGGCTGAAAGTTCCGTGAAGCCTGGTAGTCCAATGTTCAGTGTACTTGGTGACTTCCTTCAAGTGAAATCCAAAAGGTGTGCCTTCATCTGGTTGGGTGTACTTGATCTTCAAGGTCCGTCATCCTAAAGAGTAGAAAAGATGAGGAGTTAGAAATGGGAAGAGAGTAGTGATCTATGGCTTTGACTTAGTGGTCGTGTCCTACCAGACAGGTGCTCGATACCATTCTCTATAGCGCACCAGACCCTGAATGGATCAAGTCTTCGTGCTCAGTGTCATCCCCGGATCAGAATGTCGACACCACACAAGATTTCAAGGATTTATAGCAGAGTAGCAATCACACACTTATTACATCGTTGTCCACAAGGGAACTTAATACAATAATATGGCTTAAGGCCATCTAATAATAACAGCGAAGGCTTGGAAGATAAGTGAGTCCATCAACTCCATCGGCATCATCGAGTATAGAACCACGACCTAACACCTTACTCGTCGTTCAAAAGTCTCGAACGTGAAAGTTGCAGCCCAAAATGGGTCAAGACATGGAATATGCCGCAATGTAACATAAAGAGCAATGAAGGAAATAAGCCTATACTACATGCATATATGGCTGGTGGTAAGGCTCTATGGTTACATTTTGCATAAAGCTAGTTTTTCCCTACAACAAAGGAATAATTTTATTTAACTATCATGGTGGTTGTTAAACATTGAGAATGGTTGACAGCATCCTCAATCCCAATTAAAAAGTACTCATCAAAACCCAATAACATTTATTAGAAGTAACATGTTGAGATTCACATGATATTCAATTACCGGATACTCAAAACGTCCATAACCGGGGACACGGCTAATCATGATTAGTTTATACACTCGCAGAGGTTTCATGACTTTTCCCCATTAAGACTCGATCGCCTCCGCTTGGTTCTCGTGACCACTGTGGTGTTTGAGAAACGGATGACCGAGACATAGTCTTCGTGCGCTTAGCACCTTACATGTGGGTAGACCGACAACCTACATCCCCTACATCAGCTAGCCTACCCGTAAGAGTTCGCACAACTTAGTCAACTACGCCAGAGCCCATAATTGGCTTGTGGCTGCACACGGAAGTTTCCAGTTGAATAATCTTATGATCCCTTAGAGCCCGGGTGGCGGTCCAAGAAATACAGCAAGTCTCGATAGAAACCAGGTGCCTCAATCCACCCAGATGTGTGTTTAGGTTGTCACCTTAAATAAACCATTAATTAAAAATCTCACATCTGTCATGGATATTCACTCACCCAATCCACGCCTACTAGCATAGCATGGCATAATAAGCAAACGAGAAGTAACTCCCAAGGTTTCATAAGTAAAACAGGTAATAGGTACTACCTCAAATCTACTTCCCAATCCCACAATTTAATTAGATCCTAAACATGCAAGTGTTTGAGGGTTTGATCTAATGCAATAAAACTGGTAGTAGAAAAGTATGATCAAGTGTTACTTGCCTTGCCGATGATCCGCAGACCTAGAGATTCAAGTAACAAGCGCGCACCGGTGATCTAACGCAGACAAACAACAAGCATACAATAAGTACTCATCTAATGCACAGGAAAACTCAATAAAAGATCTAACCAAATAGTTCAACTTAAGAACCCGGTTGCAAAAGAATCGAATCAAATAAAGCATCGAAAGTCGAAACTCGAGAGAACGACTTGGTTTAGCAATCTGAAACTAGGTCAAAATTTCACAGAGCAAAACTCTGTAAGTAGGGTAGTCGAATGGCGGTTTCAGAACTAAACTCCAGGCGCTTGAATCACCTGATTCCGATAAACGAGCGAGAAAATAAACAGATTTAAAAATCGGATCGGAAATCGAATCAGAAAAATAACGGATTAAATCCGATTAAAAGAAAACGATTAACGGATTAAATAACGGACGCTCATAAGAACTAATCCAACGAACACATTCATTGAAACGAACGGTTCGTGAACGCTCATTAAATAATAAAACCAAAAAATAAAAACCATCTAGGGTTTAAAAACGGATCGGTTTTCTAAAGAAAACCGGATCGGGCGGCGAGGTGCTACCTCCGCGAGGCTCCCGGGCCGGGGGCGCAGGGTCCGGGTCGGGAGGCGGCGAGGGCGGCGGGCGGCGTGGGGCCCGCGACGGGAAGACGGCGCGGCGGCTCAAGGGTGGCGGCGGCCGGTTGGGGGCGGATGAGAGAGGGGGTCCGCGTATAAAGGAGGGGGGGTTCGCGCTTGGGAAGGGCAAGGCGGCGGCGGGCTGGTCGGGCCCGGGCCTTGGCCCGGGTATGTTTTTAAACAAAACTAAACGATTTTAAAATAAAACCAAACGAACTCCAATTTAATAAAATTAATTTTCCCGACTCCTAAAATGAGTCGAGCAAAATGAACTTTAAAACGGGCAGATATGCATTTTTTAAATGTTCATTTTTGCCTAAAGCAAATAAACTCAAAACTCAAAATTTGATTTATTTATAATATCTTCATTTTTCCTAAATGTTGGGAAAGTCATATTATTCTCTCTAATTTTTTTTATCGGAAAACTTTATGAAGATAATTAAATAAACTAATGATCCTATTTTCATAATTTGAGAAATCTCAAATATGAAAATAACGAATCTCCAACTTTCTCCGAGGGTCCTTGAGTTGCGGAAATTTTCTAGGATCGGAAAATGCGAGAAAATATGATATGCATGATGACCTAATGTATAACATTCCAAATTGAAAATTTGGGATGTTACAACTTCGTCTCGCACGATCTTCGCTTTTCCTCCTCGCCTTCTCAGACGGTAACTTCTCCGAGTCTTCGAGAAGGACCGAATCAGATCTCCTCCCGCTTTGGCTGTACTACTAGACGACAGAGCAGACGGAGCGGATGTCTTCTTCCTTGCTTACGAGGCGGAGGAGAAGGACTACAACGCTACCGGAGCAGCCGAGCGGCGGCGGGTCTCTTCCGCCTTGCCGACGAGGCGGAGAAGGAGGAGGCTGCCCGGACGCCGCGCAGGCGGAGAAGGAGGCTGGCTGCCCGGACGCGCCGGCAGGCGGAGAAGGAGACGGAGGCGCCACGCCGAAGAAGGAGCCGCCGAGTGCCCCTGACGCCACTGCCGAGGAGGAGGCGGAGTGCCTCGACCGCCGGAGGAGGAGGAAGAGGCGAGGCGCCCAGTTCGAAGGTTGATGAGATCCTTCCGCCATAGGCATGGAGTCTTTAGAGCAGAACCCAGCCGATACTCCCTTCACCGTAGGGTGGCAATGCCGAGCTCCTCAAATCTCTCCGTTATTTCATCGACCATCACCTTAGCATATCCTTCCGAATCGCCGCAAGTGAAAGTTGAGTCGGGTTTAGTGGGATAAACAGACCAACACGCCTTTGACCTTCAAATTGCTCCATTGCGCCATAAGGTGGCAACTTTCAGCATCCGTGATAGCATCTACGGATAGCTGGCAGGAACCGTCAAGGCATGCTGCTCGCTGGCAAGGAGCTCGTGGAAGCCACGCTGCTTCTCCGCTGAGATGGCGGGTAGCTCGGGAAGCTTCGCAGGTCGTTGTTGTGATCGGCTGCTTCGCCCTCTAGCCCCATTATTCTTCGCAGCGCCTGCATTAGGCTCTGCTCCAGCTTCTTCCTCCTCTCATGGGTTTTGTAACCCCGCGCCGAAATCTAGCCTTCCACGAAAGGGAGCTCGGCGTGCCTCGATCCGCCCTGTGGTGCTCAGGATTCCAGAGGGCCATTGTGAGCTCGCCCTTCTCCCGTCTCGAACGAATCTCCTTGCCGCGCTCGATATAATGCTTAAGCCTTTGACTGGTATGTCCAATTGTTTGTCCGCCCAAATGCACTTCCCTGCTATAGGGTCCAAGGATCCGCCGCCTCAAGAACCAAGTCCGCAACGGTCTGGCCAGTTCATTGTCTCGGTTCGATCCTTTATCAAGCAGATCATTCTCAGCCTTGGCCCACTTAGGCGGGCTATGAGGTAGCCACCGACCGCGCGATGATGAAGCTTCTTCTTCGCAGCATTTCTCTTGTTTGTCGCTAACATCTTTTTACTCTTTTCCGATGTCTTGTAGGCACAAATGCGGCCAATCATCTCTGATCTTCTCATATTTGCCCGTGAATTCTGGTCTCTCATTTTTTCACATAACGATTGAGGTCTTCCAATTCCTGAATAGTTCTGCCATCTTCTTAAGAGCAAAAGACTTGATTAATGGCTCTATTACTGGCTTCTCCGGATCATCCTCCTGCGGTAGGGTAAAATTTGACTTCAGCTCAGTCCAAAGATCATTTTTCGCATATCATTGACACAAGACACCTCGTGGTCTTCGCTTTAGGCTTATACCATTGGTGGATGCTGATTGGGATCTTGTTCCTAACCGAACCCCCGACCGAGCAACAAATGCCTTCTTTGTCCGTAGGGTTCAATCGTTGGCCTTCGCCGATTTGTATGATCTCAAACTTTTCATCCGAGCTCAACTTTTTCTTCGGCCTCGCCTCTTTACCGGTTGTGCTCGATCCGGAGGGCTAGAAAAAGAACAAAGACGAGTTAATTAATATGTGTACATATATACCAAAACAAAGACGAGAGCTAGTCAGACAGGCTTAACTAATATATATACCTGGCCGGACTCGGTTTGGTGATCACCGAGTCGCCCTCACGGTCTACTTCTTCACCTCTCCTTCTTGCACCGCATTGGGTCATCGGAGCCATGTAAATCATAGCCAGCTGCTTCTTCACCTCTCCTTCCAGACCATCGTTGTCGACGCTGAGAAACATCATCGAGGAGACGGCATCACTCCGTAGCGATTATGTCCTCAACAACGCTTGTGCTTCGCCCTCGGGGTGTCCATAGTTTCTACCAATATTTACAACATGGCAATTATTATTCAAACATGACAGATATGGATATATTAGTGGCAACGAGAACTAGCTAGCTAATCACAATAAGGAATCATATTAGTGGCCCGACGCTGCTTCTAGGGTTTGGGGTGGCCTCACAACGCTTCAAGGGTTAGGGGTGACCTCGGAACGCTTCAAGCTAGGAGGGGTATATCACCCCCCACGTGTTGAAGCTATCGGAGGGGGTCTGCTGAACAATACATCTATGTCCCACAAGGACTGGGCATCGACGCCCGCTGTAGGGTAGAGGGTCGGATCGCCGAGCGGTCGAGGGTCAAGGGTCAAGATCCGAGGGTCGGAGGTTGCATAGTGTCAAAGGATTCAATAACCATGTCTTCATCATTAGGTGAAAGTAGATGATGAGTTTCAAAGTTGTTTGAACGAGTTCGAGATAGGATACCGCTTTGGTACAAAGTTCAGCAAAAGGCAAATTATCCTATCCGGACTCCATTCCGAACAACTTTGAGGACTTCGCACCATCATGCCATGGTTACTTCCGCCAATGATGAAGCCATGGATTTTTCAATACTTTGACACTATCGGACCCCCTCGTGTCAAAGTTTCTTCTTTCTCCTCTATTCCTTTCTTTCTTCTTCTCCCTTCTTTTCTTCTTATCCCCGAGAAAGGAAAATAAGGAAAAGGAAGAAAAGAGGAAGAAGGAAGAAGGAAGAAGAAGAAGAAGAAAAGAGGAGAAGAAGAAGAATAGAGGAGAAGAAGAAAATAGAAAAAATTCTATTTTTTCTTCTCTCCTCTATTCCTTTCTTCTTCTCCTCTCTTTCTTCTTTTCCTCTCATTCTTTTCTTCTTCTTTTCCTTCTTCCTTCGGATCCTAGAACCCTCGAACCTCAAACCCTTGTGCCTCAAACCTCGACCGACCTCCGAACCTCGACCAAAACATTGACTGACCGGCCTCGACGACCCTCGACCCTCTATGACCCTCTCAACCTCTAGCCTAGTTCCCACTCGCACCCTCAGCATCCTGACACCCTCGCCCTGATAAAAGAAGAAGAAGAAGAAGAAGAAGAAGAAGAAGAAGAAGAAATGAGAAGAAGAAAAATAGAAGAAGAAGAAAGAAGAAGAAATAGAAAAGAGAGAGAAGAAGAAGGAAAGAGAGAAGAAAAAATAGATTTTTTTCTTCTCTCCCCATTCCTTCTTCTTCTCCTTTTTCTTCTACTTCTCTTCTTATTTTGTTTCTCCTTCTTCTCCTTCTTCCTTCTTCCTCTTTTATTCTTTTTCCTTATTTTCCTTCTCCTCATCACTAACTCTAAACAGTACAACTTCCTCGACATCCCCGCCTCTCATGAACAAAATAAAATATATGAATAAAAAACATCATATTCTATACATCAATATATATACATGAAAATTTATCTGCAAAAACATCATATTCTATACATCAATAAAAACATCATATTCTATACATCAATATATATACAAAAAACATCACATATATGCAGAAAAATCATGGAGGCGGCAGGGGTAGGGCAGTGCTGCGGGGGCAGGTGCGCTGGGGCTCATCAGGGCGGAGGCGACGGCGAGGTCACGCGACGGGGCGGCGGGGAGGCGGAGGCGACGGCGAGGTCGGGAGGCGGAGGCGACGGCGAGGTCGGGAGGCAGGCGGCGACGGCGAGGTCGGCGAGGTCGCTGGAGGCGGGCGGCGACGTGAGGGCGCGCGACGGGCGGGACGGCGACGATAGGCAGGGCGACGGTTGGGGCAGATGCGCGGCGATGACGGCGGCAGACGGCGCGACGACGGCGCGGCGACGGCGGCGATAACGGCGCGGGCGACGCGATGGTGACGACGGCTGGCGACTGAACGAGGCGGGCGGCGCTGGGCAGCCTCAAGGCCGGGAGGTTGGGGCAAATGGGCGATGAATCTGAAATATCCCAAGTGTTTTTATATAGAGGCATTAGTCCCGGTTCGTGGCTCCAACCGACTATGCCCTTTAGTCCCGGTTGGTGCCACCAACCGACCAAAGGCCAATTTCAGCAGCCCAAAGGGCGGAAGCGGCGTTGTCCGGCAGGCACCAACTGACTAGGGGGCATTAGTCCCGGTCGTGGCATGAACCGGACTAAACCTTTAGTCCCGTTGGTGCCACCAACCGGACCAAAGGCTTTGTGCTGCCTGCCGCCAAATGTTTAGTCCCACCTCGCTAGTTGAAGGCGCGCACCTGGTTTATGGCTGTGTGCCTCCTTTCGAGCTCTCTCTAATGCAGGCTGGCCTAATCTTGCTATCGTCAGGCCTATTCTCGGGCCTGAATCCTGGCCCATGTAGGGTTTCTAGTCGTATTCAGGCCTGGGGCCCAAGAGGTGGGACTTTTTTTTGCTTTATATTTTATTTTTTTGCTTTTAGTTTTAGAAAAATATAAACTTTCTATTAGTGCCATTAGTTTTAAAATTCAAAACACTTTTTTGTTTTCTTTGTTGCTTTGTTTATTTTATTTTGTTTCTACTTACAACAAAATGCTTATTGTTGCTATTTTTATTTTTATTTTCAAGTTTTTTGTTTTGTTTTCTGCATTATTTATTTTCTTTTGGTTTTTGCTTTATTTTTCAATTATTTTTGCTTTTAGGTCAGCAAAATTATAAACTTTCTGTTAGTGCCATTTGTTTTAGAACAATTATAAACTTTCTGCTTTGTGCGATTTGTTTTATAAAATTTGAATTCTTTTGAAATTTGTGTGAATCACAAGTTTGTGAGCTCAAAAGCGAGAGGGACGGGCTTATAAACCGGTGAGCGCCTTCAGTTGGAGGTTTTCAAATTCATAGTTTTCAAATGAACTCTGAAAAAGTTGGCATAGCATATTCATGAACAAAACGGACAATGGTATCATACTGTGGTGTTACAAAGTTGGCATGGTATCATCATAATAGTTATGGAGAAAGTCTTCACTTTTTCTTCGCTTGTGTCGCTTGCTTATTGCGCCAGAACCATGGATAATCTTCATCGCTTATCGGATGCTTGGGTCAGCCTTGACTTTGAAGGGGGAATTTCATGAAACTTTTCATACTCTTCGCATGTCTCTTTGCCTCCACTCCTGTGATGTCCCTTCTTCCCGAAAGAACTATGTGGCGCTTTGGCTCATTGTATGATGTATTCGCTTCCTTATCTTTTCTTTTCCTCGGTCCGTAGACATGTCCTTCACATAGATAACCTGTGCCACATCATTGGCTAGACTAACGGTTCGTCAGTGTACCCAAGATATTTCAGATCCACTGTTGTCTCCGCATCAGGGTCTACCTGCACTGCCTCCGACGATTGACCCACTTGCACTTAAACAAAGGGACCTTAAAATCTACTCCAGAGTCAAGTTCATATGTCTACTATGTAACCATAATATGTGTCATTTCCTTGTCGGTTGCTGCATCAAAGCGGACACCGCTGTTTTGGTTGGTGCTCTTTCATCTTGGTCAATCGTAAAATGTATTCCCATTTATCTCAGATCCTTTCCAAATCATTACAGTCAAGATGGTCCCGACAACAAGTACAACTCATCACAAACAGGCTGTCACCCCGAGACGGTTTCCAACCAACTGCTGAAAGTCCCGATGTGTTCACATTAATCCAGCCGTCGGACCGCCCGGTGTTTGGAGCGCAGATCGTTCTTGTGTTCATCGACATACGGGTCACCAAGGTAGAGTTCTGAGAATCTAGTGTGCTTGAGACCAAGAATATCCGCCCCTGCATATTAATGAGTCTCTTCCAAGCGTTTTTTCCAAATCCCCTCATACCGCGATTTAGGGAGACCTATCTTATTAAGGCCAGGAATGAAGTCAACACAAAACCCGATGACATCCTCTGCTTGATGGCCCATGGAGATGCTTCCTTCGGCCTAGCACGGTTATAACATATTTCTTTAGGACTCCTATGAACCTCTCAAAGGTACATATTGTGTAGAAATACGGCCCCGTAATGACAATCTGCCGACTAGATGAACTAGGACGCGGCCATGATATTGAAGAAGGATGGTGGGAACACCAGCTCAAATGACAAGACATTGCGCCACATCACTCCTTAGCGCTTCGATTTCTGGATCGATCACCTTCGAGATATTGCATTGAGGAATGCACATAGCTTCACAATGGCTAATCGGACGCTTTCCGTAGAAGCCCTCAATGCAACCGAAGCAATGCGCCATAATCACGGGGTCATGAGACTTTAGGTTCGAACTTTTCTCCATATTTATTATTCCTTTATATTCGATTTAAGCCGCCGACCTTCATAATGAGCAGGCATTGAAAGAATATTTCTTTTTCTTTCATAAGAGCGTAGCTGGCAAGACCTTCATACGCTTCGAGGCATGCCCTCTTTTCGGAAGCGTGCAGGTCCTCTCGTGCCTCGTGTGTATCTTTTGTCTTCCCATACACGCCAAGAAGCCTAGCAGGTTCCTCGAAGGTTCTTCGCCACGGCATCACGTCGATCAAGAGCGGACCTCTAGGTCTTTCCAGAGGGTAGGTCCCAAAATCATGGGTGCGTGATTCTCGCCATTCGAACAGCTAGTCCGCCGACCCTTTCCAAAGATTACGTAAATCATTGACCATAAAAAGTACGTGATCACCGACGCATGGCGGCTTCTTCCGTGATCGCCTCGCTTTGAAATGCTTGCCTTTCTTTCGACATTGATGGTTGGTCGAAGAAATCGACGATGGCCTGTGACACATTCTTCCCGCAGCTTCCTGTATATACTATCGTGTCAAGTAAACAAGGCGTCGCGTGGTATCCCTTGTTTGTCTGTCCCGAAGGTTATCGAGAGCGGCCAATCGTTGATGGTCACGAACAGCAACGCCTTTAGGTCAAATTCTCCTTTTGTGCTCATCCCACGACGCATACACCGCTTCCATTCCACAGCTGTAAGAGTTCCTCAACTAATGGCCTTAGGTACACATCAATGTCGCTGCGGTTGCTTAGGGCCTTGATGAGAACTGCATCATAATGAACTTCCGCTCATGCACATCCAAGGAGGAAGGTTATACATACATAGAGTCACGGGCCAGTGGTGATTGCTGCTCGCTCCCGAAAGGATTAATGCCATCCGTGCTTAAAGCAAACCATACGCTCCTTGGGTCCTTTGCAAACTCATCCCAAGATTTCTCTCGATTTTCTCCATCATACCCGTCACGGGTGCTCTCAACTTCCGCCTTTCTTACGGTCCTCACTCGTCCATCGCATCAACTTGGCATGCTCTCCGCTTCAACAGACGCTTCAACCGTGGTATTATAGGAGCATACCACATCACCTTCGCAGAACCTCTTCCGGAGGCTCGCCCAACATCACTGTGGTCATCTCGCCTGATCTTATATCGAATGCACCGCATACCGGCATGCGCTCAGATCCTTGTAGGCACCACGGTAGAGGATGCAGTCATTAGGGCATGCATGTATCTTCTCCACCTCCAATCCTAGAGGGCATACGACCTTCTTTGCTGCGTATGTACGTCGGCATTGCTATCCTTGGAAGCTTCTTCTTCATTATTTTCAGAGCTTTCAAATCCTTTATCAGCACAAGATTCTCTGCCTTCCATCGCAGCAATTCGAGTACGGACCGAGCTTTGTGTTGTCACCTTCGCAATTAGGGTACAACCCTTTTTGTGATCCTCTAACATGCGATCAACTTCAGCTTCTCCTTTGACTTTCGATTGTGTCCTTGCATCGACAATGACCCGCGGAGATCATCATCATGGGGCACATCGTCGTTCCTCTTGATCTTCAGCAGTTCGCTGCTGCAAAGCACCATCGCACATCGTCTGTGCAACTTGATGTTCAGAGCATCACCGTATTCAAGGGGCACATAGTTGTCATCGTATTCTTCTTCCTCGCCGCCTTCCATCATAACCCCTATTTCTCCGGCCTCGCCCAAACATTATAGTGTGGCATGAAACCCTTCTAAAGCAGGTGGGTGTGAAGGATTTTCCGTCGAGTAAGACTTCAGATTCTCACATATAGGGCATGGACAACACATAAAACCATTCTGCTTGTTTGCCTCAGCCACTTCGAGAAAAGCATGCATGCCCTTAATGTACTTGAGGTGTGTCTGCCACCGACATCCATTGCCGGTTCATCTCGGCATTATATATAATTATGTGTCAAAATCATTACGTAACATCATGAATAGATAATTAAGTGACCAAATTAATAGAAGTTCATCATCACATAAAAACCAAAGTACATACATAGTTCTCATCTAACAACATAAAGCTCGCAGAGCATCTAAATTAATTAAACCATACATTGAAACTATGTAAAACATTTCAATGTGAAACAAATACGATCATAATCGAACCAAGGTAACAACTGATCCAACGGCATAATGATACCAAGCCTCGTATGAATGGCATATTTTCTAATCTTTCTCATCTTCAAGCGCATTGCATCCATCTTGATCTTGTGATCATCGATTTACATCCGCAACATGCAACTCCAATATCATCTTCTCCTCCTCAAGTTTTTTATTTTTCCTTCAAGAAATTGTTTTTCTTCAACTAAATTTAACCTCTCGACAATGGGGTCGGTTGGAATTTCCGTTCAACAACCTCCTAGATAAATAAAATCTATGTCACGTTATCGGCATAATTTTCATAAACAATAAATGAACCAATAGTTATGAAAAGATAATATATACCACATCCGAATCATAGACAGGACGAGGGCCGACGGGGCGGATACCAAAACCATCGCACTATATAAGATGCAATAATAAAAGTAAGAAAATAATACAAGTAGGAATATTTTTCCTTTCGTAAAGAAGATAAGAACAAGAGGCTCACCACGGTGGTGCAGGCGAGATCGGCGCGGTGATCGACGGCGTGAAGACGGGATGGGCGTGACGGACCGCTAAACCTAGACAAATATTGAGGAAAATGGAGGTTAGAGGTCGAGCTTGAGAGGAGAAAGCTAAGTAGTGTGGCTCGGCATTCCATCGAACACCTTGTGTGCATAGGAGGTGAGCTAGAGCACCACTGTTTCTCCCCTCGCCACAAAAAACAGAGCAGGGTGCTCGCTTTGCGCCGAGGGGCTATATATAGGCAGCACCATTAGCCCCTGGCTGGCATGAGCCGACTAAAGGGAAGTTTTGGTCCCTGTTCATGCCACCAACCGACCAATAGTTGTGGGCCAGAGCCAGGACCATTGGTCCCGTTCGTCCCACCAACCGGGACCAAAAGGTCCGGACGAATGGGACCAATGGCCCATGTGGCCGCGCCCCCTGGCACATTAACGGGCAATAGCTCCATTGGTCCCGCTTCGGATTGAACTGACTAATGGGCTAAACTGCCCGGACGACAGCCCTTTTTCTACTAGTGGCACACGGCTAAGAGATCCAAGGTATCAATTGTTGTTGTGTTCATGGGGTTCCCCTGCCCCGTGATATAAAGGAGCAAGAGGGGAGGCGGCCGCCTAGGGAGGAGGCGCCCAGGGGGAGTCCTACTCCCACCGAGTAGGACTCTCCTTTCCTTGTTGGAGTAGGAGAAGGGAAAGAGGGGAGAGGAAGAAGGAAAGGGCTGCGCCTTGTCCAATCTGACCAGAGGGGGGCACAGGCCTCCTTCCTTTGGCCTCTCTCTCTATTCCCGTATGGCCCAATAAGGCCCATATACTCTCGGCGAATTCTCGAATCTCCGCAGATTCAAAAATACCCAATCACGCGAACCTTTCCAAGTCAGAATATAGTCGTCCAATATATCGATCTTTACGCCTCGACCATTTCGAGACCTCGTCATGTCCCCGATCTCATCCAAGACTCAACTCCTTCGGTACATCAAAACTCATAAACTCATAATATAACAGCCATCGAAACCTTAAGCGCATGGACCTTACGGGTTCGAGAACATAGACGGACCGAGACACGCCTCCGTCAATAACCAATAGTGGAACCTGGATGCTCATATTGATTCCTACATATTCTACGAAGATCTTT
>JAHIAM010017583.1:0-20239 GCA_021605205.1 Aegilops longissima | reverse complement strand
CCAATTAAGGATGTGGCCACATTGCTTAAAGTAGAGAGTGTGAAGAGAGCAACCCCAAGAAGCAACCGTGTAGGCTGGCTCGCCCCGACTATGTATATTGTGGAGCGTTTTTTTCTCTCCATATGAACCTATCATATTATGTGACGCGGCATCAAGAAAAAAAACTTTATTTATAAATGACGCGGCACCTACTACCGTTTCTCCTATAACCTTGCGCTTGGCATCTCCAAAATATTAACCTTATGATTGGCTCTTCGCCTTCGAAGTCGAAAGCAATAATGGTAAAGCAGTATATATCGCTCTGGCTATATGAGACCGAATGAATTGTTGCACGCCCACCACGTGGGCAAGGGTCGAGGGCGAGGGAGAGTGCTACATACGGAGCAAAATGAGTGAATTCACACTCTAAAATACGCCTATATACATCAGCTGTTTGGAGTATGTACTAGTAGTTCATATTGAAATCTACTAAAGGACATATATATTCCAAACAATATGATATAATCTCTATAACCAAGGTAGTAGGGACGAGGAGTAAACGGAGGGAGTAAAATTTTCTCTCTGCCCTCGCGAGCCACCGCTGCCAGATGGGCAAGGGAGCGGCGAAGGCGAGTAAGCAAGCTTTCACCTCATCTCATGAGAGCCACCGCGCCTGCAAGGGGGAGACGTGAGACTATGACACAAGCTTCTCCTCGCTCATGAAAGTTGACGGACACATCAAAAGTACTCCAAAGGTATAGAGCCTTGCCTCTAAGGTAGGCCCCACATGGTTTGCCTCTTTTTTAATTTAACATAACGTCAAGTCGCAATTTGTTTGTTCACCCGTGGTAGACGATCCTCCTCCACCAAGTGGTCAACCAAGACATCGCACAAATTACCATGTGGGCTGCCTTTTTTCAGACAGAAATGAGCTCCACCGTACCTGCTGGGTGTGGTTGGGAAAGAGACGGAGAGTACGTGCGCCAGGCATGCACCTCTTCTCTTCAGGCACGCCCCCCACCTATGTGGGTGTGTGAGATACAAACCGCTGCTCATGAGTGTTTTTGTTTTGGGGTGGGGGTGGGTGGGTTGATTTCGTGAATTATTTGTGGAATATGTCGATGACATCTCAAACAAAATTTTGTATGCAATGTGTGTGAAATGGAGGCCTATCCATATCATACATAGAGGGTCGGGAAATCCACGAGAAGAGAGGGAGGTGTCATAGCTATCGATAGAGTCAAGAGAGGATCAAGTGGGTGGGTGCGAGATCAATGAGAGAGCCATTGAAATTGTGTGTGTACAAGTCAAAGATATAGGGCGACTGGCCCACCGAACATTAGAGGGCACATGTCAAGTTTGTGTGTGGTGTGGGAGACATGACTAGAGCTCTCAAGCATCATGTGTGTGTGTGGGGGAGGGGGTGGGGGAGGTAAGGTAGAGGCCTAACTATAGAGGTAGAACGACTCAGATATGTGTTGAGAAGGAGAGACCCAGCTATGTCTTGAGGGAGATCGGTCGACATCCATCACACAAATCAAGGACCGGAAATATGATGGGATGAGAGAGAGAGAGAGAGAGGGAGGGAGAGGGGTAGAGTGCTGGATGAGTGATGGAGTTGCTTCTCAAAGATGGTGGAGAGGCCTACTAGACAAACCGAGGTGGAACTGCAATGTTATCAATAAGAGGGGATGTGTTTCGCGGTGTGCTGCTCGCATGCGTGATAGATCTGCACGACGCATCCATGGATGATGAAGGGGAACCATGTGTTTGGTAAGAAAACCTAACTAGATCGGGTAGATCAATTGTTGTTTGTCTGAGGAAGGAGAGACACAACTAATGAGGTAGATCGATTGACGTGTGGGTAAAAACGAGTTATAAGGACCTAGCTAGCTATATGTATAGCGAGATCGGCCGGTGTACGCCCATTTGTTAGAGGCAAATAAGGCCCATCGAGACGGATAGATGAGAGAATGGAGCTAGGAGGTGGTGCGAGAGGCCCAACTACTAGCTAGATAGGGGGAGGAGTGTGTGGTTGTGAGATCGATGAAAAGAGGGGCGAGAGTTTACACGTGTGTCTCGACTGTATGAGAGACACGACAAGGACACATAAAGGAGGAGATTGAAGGTGTGTGTGTGTATGTTGTAGGCAAATCGCGAGAGGTTTATCGATCGTGTGTGTAGGAAAGGAGTTGTGGAGACTCGAGAACGACCTAAAAAAAAAAAGAATGTGCCTTGTGGATAGAATGCCGAGGGAGGGGAGGGCGAGGAGGGCGGTGTGCATGCACGAGAGAAAGTTAGTGGTAGCTACAAAGGTTAGAGGATTGTGTGGGTGTAAGAGACTAACAAAGATCATAATTTGATATGAAAAAGGATTCATATATTTGAATAGGAGATCATAGTGTTTTAAACATTGCATGCATGAATATAGCGGTGATACACGTTATGTACATGTTATACCATAATGTGATAATGCATGGCGCTTGCAACTCAAATTAAATGCCAACAATCTAAACCATACTATACATCAAACAATCTCACATTTTATTTGAATTTGTGATAATGTGTGATGCTTGCAAATACAACCAAATATCGAACAATCTAAAAATACTATATATCGAATATTCTCACATTTTATTTGAATTTGTGGTAATGTGTGGTGTTTGCAACTCACATCTAAATACTTGTAGGAGGGGGCGGGCACCATACATAATGTGATAAATACATTATACATAATGAGACATGGTTTAGATTATGAAGATCTAGCTAGAGCTAGAAATGTAATGTGATTTGAAATCAAAATAAAGTGGATTCAAAATCTAGTTCGAGTTCATATAGTACACATAGTTCATATGTAACTCGAGACTAATCATGTGGTGTGCTATGAAGATAATACACAAACGATGGTTTAACTTGACAATAATGATGATTGTAGATCTTACTAAAACAGAGAAACGAATTCAAATGCTTTGACTTCACAAAAAATCATTACTATTCAAATAGAGAAACGAATTCAAATTTAGTTCATATTGAAGCGGTAGTATATACGCTTGGAATGCACTAAAACGCTCATTTGAGTAGTAGGTTGCATGCATTATACATCGAAGTAAATATTTTAATTGAACATAACATGAATTCAAAGTTTTGAATGACATTTAGAAAAGGCATTGATTTGGTACAATACACGCTAGGTTTGTCCGAAATTTCAACCCGCCTTTGTTAGCCCGAAATATTTAAGATATATCTTTGTCTCAAGCAGTTCGGCACAACTCCCTCCATCTCAACCTTGCTTTGCTATTCCAAATTACAACGCGCGAAAACTCCCCACCTCCTGTGAAATCCGACACGCCAAATGCCCGCGGGTACCCCTGAACCGAAAAGAACTGGCCAAATAAATGGGGGTACTTTCGTACCTTACCCCACATTTCGGACAAGCGCGCCTCTAAGCCATGGTTCCCCACGCCATCCCATCCGCCCACCCATTCATACACCGAGGCTGCGAAACCCGCGACGAAACCTCCACACCGCTCCGCCCACCACCCAGCCGAGCTCTTCCCCGACGACGTCGCCCATAAAGAACACTCGACGCCCTCATCCACCGCACGGATGAGGATCCATCGCCGATCTCATCGCCTCCGCCGTTCAGCCACCCCGCCCTCCACCTCCAAGGAGCTGCCCCGACGTTCTCGCCTTTCGCGGCACACTCCATTCCCACACCGCCGCCTTTCACCTGCACCACGGAAGAGCATCATCATCACCGCTTTCTCGGATGAAGTTGCGGCCTAATCGGGCCGCCACCAAAGAGGTTGTACACTAATCGCCGTGATTTTCTTCTTGATTCGACTCACGGTTGTGCAAGGCCGGTCCCGAGCCGACACGGCGGGGTTCCATCCACGCGGCGTCACGGGCCACTTCTCCACGGCGTCCGGCTCTCCTCGGGCGGCGACGCCCACATCAGAGGACTGCTGCTGCTTTAGCCTCGCCGCACTGCTGCTTCGCTTTTCTTGCTCTCGGTCTCGCCTGGGTCTGGCTTTTTCTGTTTCACAATGTTGCTGTTTTCGCTTGCTTCCGCTTGCGATGTCGCTCCGATTTAGCTATACTTCATTAACTGAATCGACTTTTGGGTGGCCGATTGGGGATGGTGGGTGGGGGGGCTCGCTGGGTGAAGGAAGAACCAGCCAGAGCTGGGAGGGGGCTCACGGAGAGGTAACCCCACTATCTATCTTAGGGTTCAGGATGGGGCGTGGCCGGGCGGTGGCGGGCGTTAGCGGGCAATGCAGGGATCGCGGGAGAAAAAGCTCGCACGGGGGCTAGAGGGATGGCCATGGCGGCGGCGACCGGCGGTGGGAGGCTTGCGCGGGCGGCAAGATCGCCCGGCAAGCTGGGCGTGGGGGCTGCTGTTCGGGCTGCCTGTGGGGGTGGAGGTTGAAGATGAACCCGCAGGCCCTTGATTTCATATCCAACGGCTGCAAAATCGACCCACAGAGATGAAAAGTCATGTCACCGACGTAGCCTCACCTTGCTAGTGCGCTCAGTTTCGACAAAGAAAATTCAGTTTCGACAGCAAAGTTCAGTTTTCGACAGCTAAGTCTCTGCCGGCGCTAAGTTCAGCTTCGGCGCTTAAGTTCGTGAGATGAGCGGCTGATGTATTTTACATCTAGCACTTTGTGGTTATGTATTTTACGTCATGTATTGGAGATGCTATTAGAATTCCACTAAAGTTAACGCTTGTTCGTTGTCTTTCTCTTCCGCCACTTGCCTCAAAGATCGTGACAACTCTCACGGAGTTGCTCCAACGATTTAAACCTCCATCACATACAGAAAAGCACTTCGGGCTCCATCTCTGCACGCCTAAGATCTTCTTCCTCCTCCGGCAAAGAAAGTCAGCTTGAGCATCCTCACCGCCAACCCAATCATGATGAGATCGATATGGCTTCGCCAAAGAGGTTGTACACTTGTTGCATCTATTTTTTACTCTACATGTTATATATATATTGTCCAACGAAAGCACACCGGATTTGTTCCTTTAGTGTCTCCTTGAAAGAAAAAACGAGGAATTTTAATTTTCACTTGTCCTCCTTTTCAAATTCCTATTCATGAAGCACAAGACTAAGAGATAGTAGCATAATAGCATTATAACCGTACATTTTCTTGTGGTTTGACTTAATCTCACCATGCTTCTTTTGCATCCCGTGATCTTCCAATTGTTGTGAATCAACACCCAGATTGGCAGTAAACCTCGTTTTTAAATTCTCTGCTTTGCACGCAGCATTCCTATCCTATTCCTGCTTATTTCCTATCCTCGCATTGTTGGAATCCTCCAATTCAAACGAGCCCTTACAGTAATTATTTCTTTACAGATAGTTGTCAAAGAAAACCTTGCGTGGTTTGTCCCGCTTCCGCTGGCGCCGTCAGTCAACCTCACTCAAATTTGCTCCAACGACTGAAGGGTCCAAAGACAACAGGATCCTACCTCCAGACTGCCTTTCGCCGCCTCGTATTTTTTCTTCCTATTACCGCAGCCATGAAAACTGCATTACCATCATCAACCGAGCAGATGACCTCGAGGACTACACGGGTCCGCAAGAGAGGTCGACTCTTCGTGTCCGCCACGTTATGCATCTTTAATATTACATGATACTTTATCGCCTGTTCACCGATTAGACTCGAAGTCACCCAAACTAATGGTCAAACTTGAGTTTTAAATGGTTGTGGGGCATATCGGGCCGCTATCAATAGTATCTATCTACTATCCGTTAATCTCCGTGTCTACTATGAGTTTCATGTTGGGTGGAAACAAACAAAGAAAGAAGCCATTATCTGTATTTTTTAACCTAAGCCATTATCCGCCTGCTATTATTGGTTTTGGGTCTATCCACGTGTTGCTACCATCACTCGATTTCCGCATGCACCTTTACATAATCTCACTATGTTTTATTCCTATGCATGATGCTTATTGTAAACAATGGAACTGAACATGTAGAGCAAAGAGACGAGCCTTGCATGGCAATAAAATTTCATGCAGACGCCGCCCATGGTAGGCGCAAAGGCAGCCCCTCCACGCATTTCGGATTGTAATCAGAGGAAGATATCTGCTCGAGGGGATTCGTAAGGAGAAGACAACTCCTATTTACCCCCGAGGTCTTTTGCCTAACTTGGCATGCCGATGTTGGTTATATCATGCATATGGTGTCTTGCATTGCTTACTTTATACATCAAATATGTCATCTGCTTAGTTTAGACATCCTTTGTGCGTAATGCCATCTCGCTTAGTTTATTCATCGCTTATGTGAATTATGCAACACCATCTTGTTTAGCCAGCATCATATATGTGAATTTTGCAATGCCATCCCGCTTAGCCACCATCTTATATGTAAATTATATCATGCCATCCTTTTTTCACATACATATTACATTTGTCAACAATGTTATTACATTCAACGCTTTTCGTGCATCAGCCATTTGACACGGTGATGGCAAATTCGAGTGAAAACAAGGTCTTCAGAGAGCATATGCTATTCGACGGGCGCATATCTCGCTGGTTACGGATAGCTCCTCGTGAGGAGGATTCGCAGACAGATGACCAGTCCTATTCTCCCGAGGTGTATGCTCTAACTTGGCAGGTTATGTTGCTCATATCGTATGTATGGTGTCTCGCATTGCTATGTCATTTGATTAGTTTAGACATGCTTTGTGTGAATGCCACCTGTCAAAGGTCTAATTACCATATATGTGAATTATGCATTGCCATCTTGTTGCAAGACATTATATATGTGAATTATACAATGCTATCTTGTTGCAAAGGCATTATATATGTGAATTATGCAATGCCATGTCTGTTTAGCCAATCATCATGTATGTGAATTATATCATGCTATCATTTTTTGTATTACGTGTTCCATTTGTCGACAACGCTTGTATATTCAACTACTCTTCCTGTGCATCAGCCATTTGAAGCGGTGATGGAAGTATCTCGAGGAAAACAAGGTATTCAGAGAGCATAATGCTACCTCACAAGTATATCTTGTTGTTATAGAGAGCTCCTCGAGGAGGATTCAGACCGATGACCAGTCCTATTTTCCCCGAGGTCTATGCTCAAACTTGGCAGGGTTATATTACCCATGTCATGCATGTTGTCTTGCATTGCTTAGTTTTACATCATATATGGATTGCCATCTCGCTTACTTGCTTACTATATAAATCATATATTTGAATTATATCATGCCATCATGTTTACATAGTACATACACATCATCTATCTCAATTATGCATGGCAACCCATTTAATAAAGACATCATATAGTTATATCATCTTTTATCCTCGCTTTAGTGTTTAAGTCATCATATTTTGAATTATGGCATTCTATCCGTGAATGTATGTGAATTATGGCATGCCAACCTATTTAATAAACACATTATATAGTTATGTCATGTCATCCTATTTACATAGTCTCATATTTTGAACTATGTCTTTCCATCTTTTTTAGTTAGCCATCATAATGTGAAATTGTGTCATGCTATCCTGTTTAGTTAGCCATCATATATGTGAAATTGTGTCATGCTATCTTGTTTGGTTAGACAACATAAATATGAATTATTTCATGCCCTTTTATTCCCCACTATCCATTGCACCTCCTCATCATACAATGTCTATACTTTCAATTACTTTTCTTGTTTATCAGCCATTTGAATTGAGAGCATGATGGCAAGATTCAAGGAGTAACAACACGGTCTTCGTAAAAGATAGTGCTACCATTGATGCAGATAGAACCACCGCTGTACTTCCAAGGACCAGATCCACCACACATAACCTGCACTTTGCAGATTGTACCCTACCCGGCTGGACAGAGAACCAGCTACACCTTCTAACCCCAAGTCTGATAGATAGTAACCTGGGCCAGCTGACACAAAGACTGCCTCCACCACAGAGCACCCAAACACGCAGCAGTTAGTAAGGAACTGCAGTGCCCAAAGCACGAGGACCACCACTCCCAATCCCAACTCAACGCTTAAAGGAGAAGAAGATTTGTTCGTGTCAGGTTCTCAGAGCTATGCGGTTCATACCGTCCGGATTTCGGTTCAGCAGCCTTTGAGTAATTCAACACCGGGTGCGCAGCGGAGATTCAACCTCCACCGCTTCCCACCAGACTCATTAATCATTGGACTTAAACTACTAAAACAGTAATAAATACAAGATGATGCAAGATTTATGTTTGGTTCGAAGCTATCATCATGGTGTAATACCCACTCAAAGGTGTGTGGGTGGATTGCCCTTGGGCTGATGAGGAACACAATACAAAGAATTATTTGCTGCAGGGTCTCTGTTTTCGCGGGTGCAATGAACTGCTAGGGTGGTGTTTAGTCGCCTAGCCACTGGTTCTTTTGATGAGGATTCGATCTCCGTCCCGCGGCTCGGGTGGTTACTTTATTTATAGGCTAAGGCTTTGGCCTCTTCCCAAATATTGAGCGGATGGGCGTCCAATAATTGGCCATTTTGAAGGGGAACATCGTACACTTATCCCCGATTAAAGTTGGTCCTCACCGCTAAAGGCTCGAAGATGATGCTCGCTGGGCTCCACGATGATTTCTTCCAAACGCCGCATTGGCTTGGCCTTGTTGCACCGGCGATGTTTTGCTTGATGTTTCTCGGCCGTTGTCTCTTTGCACCAAAGAGGAGTGGAGGACGCTGCCGGGTCGTTAACGCCTCGACCGGCGCCTGGTCGTCATGGGTTGGGCCATGGGCACCTCAGGAGGTACCCTGCCTTGAACCTCCGGCCTCATGAGCTTAGCCTGACGAAGGCCGTGGTGAGGAAGCCTCCTCATCATGGTTTCACGAGGCTTGGCCCTCGCGTGGCCCGGAGCTTAAGTGCTGATGAATATGGGCTTCTGGGCCTCCTTGAGCCACACCGCAGTCGCAGGCAGTAAACTGGGACCCCTGTTTGACACACCGACGGTAGCCCCTGTTTCACGCAAGGCCGAATCTTGGCCGAGCCGGAGAGGCGAAGCGCGGCCGAGCCTCAACAGCCCTAATTTCTGCTGCCGGAAGGCCAAGGCGATGTTGATTGACGCCAGGCAAGACTCGCTTCAATGATGCCCTCAGAACCACCCGGATCTCGCCATGTTCCTGCATGCAGAGTCGGTCATGATTACCGGTGATCGTGGAGGTCGTACGTTGTCTTCGCCGTATTAGGCACGGACGCGCCCCTTCCGGGCCTATCCTTTCTTGTCTCTCCTTCTTCTCCATGGCTCTCCAAGGAAGTTCTCGGTCGCAGAAGGGGAAGGGTCAAAGGTGTAGTCTTCCTCTCCTCCGCTTAAGCGGGTCGAGGTCGCCTCTCAGCATCCTGCGGCTTCCACGGCGTGTCCCCGTCGTGGGGAGGTTCAACAGGGCAACAGAGCTGCTGGGCTGCTGGTCTGAGGGCGTGCGTTCCTGCGCGGCCCCCGAGGCCGCCAGCCCATGCGTCAAGCGCTGCCGGAAGTTCATGGCGAGGGCGGAGGAGCCGTCCGCGTCCGGCCTCAGCTCCCGTGCTTTCCTCCGGTGAGCTCCCTGGGATGCCTCGAGGGCCTCCGCTCCAGTGCAGATGGCTGCTGCAGGCCGGGCTTCTCTCCGAGGTCTCCACGCAGGAACCTCTGCTCCGACCCATGTCGCAGTGACATTCGCCGCTGGTCTCGCTGCGGGTGTGCCCTCGCACTTCAAGCACGACGGGCGACGCCACCCCCACGTGAGGGGGTTCGGGAAGACGGTCGCCGCATACAAGGCTGCCCAAGACGACGAATCGGGCCGAGGACTCAGCCTCAGGTGGGGAGAGGGCAGCTGCTGGCGGCCGGGCGATGCCCGCGACCTCACGCTCACCAGCCCTTCGATGGTGATTCTTCCAGAAGGGCTGCGGCTGCCCCCCACGCCACTGCCGCTTGGGGGGTGGCAGCGGGTCCGCTGGCCATGCCCGTGAAGCGAGAGGAGTCCGCCTGAGTCTGGAGGCGGCTCGAGCCTTCCAAGAGAGCCAGCACGGGCGCAGCTTCACCGCTTCGCCCTTTCCTTCTTTTTCCCCGCATAAAAGGCAACAACGTAGGGCCCCGTGGGGTGCGCGAGGTTAACATTGTTAATTATTGTACCGCTTTTATTCTCGACATCGCTCCTTCTCGGGGCGCCCATTCGCAGTGAACCTGCCGTAGGGCTGCGGGCGCACCGATCCAGCCCCTGTTCAAGGCAGAAGTTGCCTGGGTGAGGCATGGTCAGGAGGTGCTCCATTTGTGACCAGGCCGTGAAAAACTTGAGCGAGAGGGGCAGGAACGCCTGGGCTCTCGAGGCCTTCCTCATGAGTCCCCACGCAAGAGAAATCGAGGCAGGAGAGCGAAAAGATTGAAGAGCCATGGACTAAAAGAAGGCGAGGTTTCGATTAAAACTCCAAATGGGAATAATCTAGTCAACTGCAGAAAGCAATGAAAAAGCCGTCTCGCACTCTAGTCTAGTCTTCGACGCCTTTTCTCACCAGCATGAGCTAAGTGCTACCACTGGCGGGAGGGAGCCCTGTGGCTCGAGGCCAGACTCCCGAGACCGGGGCGTGTACAACCCCAACTCATTATTACGTGAGAGTGTCACGGGCGCGAAGCCACAAAGTGGCCCTCTTCACAGGCTCCGGCCTTTCTCCTCGGGAAGCGAGCCACTGCTGCTCTCTCTTCATAGGCTCTCCGGGCCATTCTCTAAAAAGATGAGCTTCACAGCATTCGCCTTCTCTGCTGTGCCTCCGGGCCTTTCCAAGAAGATGAGCCACGTGCATTCGCCTTTCTTCTGTGCCTCGCGCCTTTTCTAAAAAGATGAGCTCACAGCATTCGCTTCTTCTTGTGCCTCGGCCTTTTTCCAAAAGAATGAGCTTACACTGCATTCGCCTTCTTCATGTGCTCGGCCTTTTCCAAAAGAATGAGCTTCACAGCATTCGCCTTCTTCATGTGCTCGGGCCTTTCCAAAAGAATGAGCTTATAGGCATTCGCCTTCATGTGCTCGGGCCTTTTCCAAAAGAATGAGCTTCACAGGCATTCGCCTTCACAGGCCTCGGGCCTTTTAGGGGTAAACCTGAGGTGCCGGATGTTCCACGCTCTCAGAGTAGGTACTCCTCTCTGAGTCTCTGCAAGCGCAGCAAGAGCCGGCCTCGAAACATGAACAACTCTTGAACGGGCCCTCCCACATGGGAGAGAGCTTATGTAGTCCCTCCCCGGAGAGGACCTGCCGGAGCACGAGGTCCCCTACCTCGAGAGTTCTAGGGCGGATGTTGCGATAACTAGTGTGTCCTGACGGTGACTTATCTCGAGGGTCGGACAATGCCTCTTGCTGCGGAGGCACCTCTTTAACGCCAAGCAAGCTGGGTTAGATGACGAAAACTCACGCCCCTCGGGTCCGGCCTTGCTGGTCTCAGCCTGCCGGTGCAAGCTGTGTCGCATGCCATGGACAAGACCAGCAGGGTGAGGGTCGGAGAGCCGTAGGAGCCTCCGAGTCGCGATGCTCGTGCACTCCCCTTTAACGCACAGCTGGGTTAGATGACGTAAACTTCACGCCCTCGGGTCTTTGGCCTTTGCTGGTCTCAACGTCAGCCGGCAAGCCAGGTCATCACGCCATGGACAAGACCGTAGGGTGAGGGCCGGAGAGCCGGTAGGAGCTCTCGAGTCGCGATGCTCGTGCACCCCCTTTAACGTGCAAGATTCCGCCACCCAGTGAAAAGGCACCAAATAACAAGCATGGTGGAGCGAGAGCATAATCCCAAGGAAAACGTAGGAAGGATATATGCCGCCGACAGGCCCGAAGCGACTTGGGGATGATGCAGCCCGGGGCGCCTCAACAGATGATGCTAATGACATGAAATAAAAGGAATCCATGCCGCAGGACGGACCCACGCGCCCGGGAATAATGCGGCTCAAGGCGCCCCACTCTGTAACGAACTTAAAGATGTCACCTCGTGATGTTGGGGACGGCGGGGTGTTGTGAGCAGACTCGGTGGGCTGCGGAGCAACCTCACGAGCCCCTGTGCCCAGGGGCCTCGGAGGCTCCGGAGGCGCTGGTGGCTCCTCATAGACCATCTCCATCTCCGCCAGGCTGCGGAACGCCTCGCCCTTGAGCTCTGTGGATGTCCCCATGAGACGCTGGTGCGCAGGCCGCGCTTATGTGCCATAAGGCATGCGCAAGACGTAGCTGTGGGGGCGACCTCGAACGTCTCACTCATGAGGCCGAGGCGCTTGAGACGCTGCTCAGCTTGAGCCCTCGTGGTTGTCGACAGTAGACGCTGCAGCCCACCATCCTTGCCTCGGATGGGGCCAGTAAAGGCAAAGCAACAGTCACTGTAGCGATCGGACCCGAATGGATCAAGTCTCTCAGGCTTAGGTGTCATCCCTGGATCAAGAATGCCGACACCACACAAGATTTTCAAGGATTTATAGCAGAGTAGCAATCACACACTTATTACAACGTTGTCCACAAGGGAACTTATTATAATAATATGGCTTAAGGCCATCTAACAATAACAATGGAAAGCTTGGAAGATAAGTGAGTCCATCAACTCCATCGAGCATCACCGAGTATAGAACCACCACCTAACACCTTACTTCGTCGTCTGAAAAAGTCTGCAATGTGAAAGTTGCAGCCCAAAACGGCTCAGCACATGGAATATGCCGGCAATGTAACACATAGAGAGTAATGAAGGAATAAGCCTATACTACATGCATATATGGCTGGTGGTAAAGCTCACGGTTACGGCTTTTGCATAAAGCTAATTTTTCCCTACAACAAAGGAATAATTTTATTTAACTATCATGGTGGTTGTTAAACATTGAGAATGGTTGACAGCATCCTCAATCACAATTAAAAAGTACTCATCAAAAACCCAATAACATTTATTAGAAGTAACATGTTGAGATTCACATGATATTCGACATTAGATACTCAAGACGCCCATAACCGGGACACGGCTAATCATGATTAGTTTATACACTCTGCAGAGGTTTGCGACTTTTCCCCACAAGACTCGATCGCCTCCGCTTGGTTCTCGTTACTACATGGTGTTTGAGAAGCGGATGACCCAGACACGCTCTTTCGAAGCACTAGCACCTTACATGTGGGTAGACCGTACCAACCTACATCCCCTACATCAGCTAGCCTACCCGTAGAGTTCGCACAACTTACTCAACTATGCCAGAGCCTATATTGGCTTGTGGCTGCACACGAAGTTTCTAGTTTAAATAATCTCATGATCCCTTAGAGCCCGGGTGGCGGTCCGAAGAAATACAGTGCAAGTCCTGATAGAAACCAGTGCCTCAATCCACCCGAGATGTGTGTTTAGGTTGCCACCTTAGATAAACCATTAATTAACAATCTCACATCTGTCATGGATATTCACTCACCCAATCCACGTCTACTAGCATAGCATGGCATCATAAGCAAACGAGAAGTAACTCCCAAGGTTTCATAAGTAAAATGGTAATAGGTACTACCTCAATCTACTTCCCATCCCACAATTTAAGTTGATCCTAAACATGCAAGTGTTTGAGGTTGATCTAATGCATAAACCGGGTAGTAGAAAAGATATGATCAAGTGTTACTTGCCTTGTTGATGATCCGCGAGACCTAGGGATTCGAAGTAACAAGCGAAGACCGGTGATCTAACACGCATAAAACAACAAGCATACAATAAGTACTCATCTAATGCACAGGGAAATCTCAAATAAAAGATCTAACCAGAGAGTTCAACTTAAGAACCCTGGTTACAAAAAGAATCGAATCAAATAAAGCAACGAAAGTCGAAAGTCGAGAGAGAACGACTCGGTTTTAGCAACTTGAAACTAGGTCAAAATTTTACAGTAACAAAACTTGGTTTAAGTAGGTTAGTCGGAACGGCGGTTTCGAAACGAAACTCCAGGCGCTTGAATCACCTGATTCCGATAAACGAGCGAGAAAATAAACTGATTTGAAAATTGAATCGGAAATCGAATTCGGAAAATAACGGATTAAATCCGATTAAAAGAAAACGACGAACGGTTAACCAAACGGACGTTCGCTAATAGAAACTAACCGATTTAACACGTTTACTAAAACGAACGGGTCGGTGAACGCTCACTAAATAATAAAATCAAGAAAAAAAAATAAACCAATCTAGGTTTAAAAAACCAAACAACGAGAAAAACTGAACGTTTTTTGAATAAACCGACCGGGGTGGCGTGGCGAGGTGGCTACCTCCGGCGAGTCGCCACGGGGCTTGGCTCCCGCGGGGTGGGCGTTGATCCGCGGGTCAAGCGGGTGGCGGGTGGCGACGCTGGCGAGCAAGGCGCGGCGGCGCTTGGGCGGGGCGCGGCTCGGGTTGGGGCGGGGCCGCGGATGAGGAGAGAGGGGGAGGTCGTATGGTTTATAAAGGAGGGGGGCTAGTGCCTTGAGGGGAGGGGGCACGGCGCGGGCGGCGTGGCCGAGCCGGTCTCGCCAGCGGCGGCGGCGGCGGGACTCTTCTGCCGGGAGCGCGAGGGGAGGAGTTGGGCTGGCGGTGGGTGGGCCCTTCGGCCCAAAGCGGAAGTGCGCGGTTTTAAAAAAAAAAAACAAAACGAACAAATTAAAAAATAAAACCAAACAAACTCCAAATTAAATAAAATTAATTTTCCCCAACTCCTAAAAATGAGTCGAACAAAATGAACTTTAAAACGGGGCAAAATGCATATTTTTAAAATACTCATTTTTTTCCTAAAGCAAATAAACTTTCAAAAACCACAATTTGATTTATTTATTAAATCTTCATTTTTCCTAAATGTTGGGAAAGTCATATTATTCTCTTAATTTTTTATCGGAAAAACTTTGGAAGATAAATAAATAAACTAAATGATCCTATTTTCAAAATTTGAGAAATCCCAAATATGAAAATAATGAAATTCCAACTCTCCGAGGGTCCTTGAGTTGCTTGAAATTTTCTAGGATCGGAAAAATGCGTAGAAAATATGATATGCATGATGACCTAATGTATAACATTCCAAATTGAAAATTTGGGATGTTACACTGCTGCCTCATGACCCTTTTGACTCGTGAATTCCCGAATGGCCTTGTCCGACGTAACTCCCGAGGGTTCGACCCTCCTTGCCTTGCTCCTTCTTATGGAACGTAGCTTCAAACACGCCTCCACGGGTGCCCAAGCGCCTCCCTCGAGACTGGCAAGGTCGGCGTGCCCTCCAGGGGAGAGCCCCGAGCCCAGCTCGAGGAGGGCGCCGGCGCCTTCCTATGCGATGGAAGGAGGGTTTCTGGTCTTGCCAAGGCTCGAGGGCCTCGGGCCGGTGGAGCCAGCCGGCCGATGTCTTCTTCTTTTGGGTGCTCCCTCGAGGCCTCCCTCGCCGTGGTCCTGGTCTTTCAGAGATGCGGCCTGAAAGGCTCGCTTCCAGGGAGCACATCGCTCTTCTCTTCACTGTGGCACCGTGGATGACCCCGCCGCTTCGCATCTTGAGGACGCTGCAGCTGCAGTGGGTTACGCCATGAATTTGGCCAACGCTGGTACCCGAGGATGGCGCTTACGGAAAGCGGTAATGTGGGTAACGTCGATCGGCGAGCTCTTGTAGTAGTTGTCGCGAGCCCCGGCGGTGACAGAAGGCGCGGACCTGCCTGATCGGGACGTGGAGCCGCTTGGTGACTCCGGAGAAAGGCTTGGTTACCGGAAGCCGGACAGTAAGGCACTTGAAGATTGTTGAATGTTTCATGGACAGACGTTGAGTCCTCGCCTCACGCCGGCGAGGGTCTTGGTGACTAGCACAAGGCCGGCGATTGGGGAACAAAGCATCGGAGAACTTTTGGCCGTACAAGCGACTTGAGCCGTCTCGCTGAGCTGAACGTGATGGCGCACGCCCACCACCGAGAGGGCGTGGCCTCGAGCTTGGGGAGGACTGCATTCACTTCATGGGCGTAACTGCTTGAAGATGCACCGAGAGGCTGGGGCTTGAGCTCCGCCCAGATGCAGCGATCGACGCTTCCTCGGAAGCCCCAGCCCCTGGCCCCGATGATTTGCCTTCGCCTTCCTTGGTGGCGGCGGCAGCTGAGGGAGGCTCATGTTTCTCGCTGGCGATCTCGCGAGGTTGATCTCTTCAGCCTCCTCACAGGCGGGTCTTGCTAACGGTCTCGCGAGGTTGGTCGCATTACCTTTTGGCGCGGCTGCCGTCTTCCCGGCCCCGCATTCCTTCCTTCCTTTGCCGTAGCCCCTGGCCATCGCTCTGGGCGCTCAATTCGAATTCCTTCGCGGGACGCCTCGAGCTCTTGGCATTCATTGGTGCTGTGGGTGTGGAGGTCGGGTACATGCAAGTACCGATTGCTTTTGAGGACCCGCTGATCTTCGGCCAAGCCAGTGTCCTGCCTCGGCCAGCACGGGGCAGCCCCCTTGCGCTTCACGCCCTTGGCCTTGGACTTCTTTTTTCGATCCATGCAGTAGCTCGAGGAGGAGAGGCGCTCCTCAGTGCCCGCACACTTGGTCGCCAAGTTGAACAGCTCCAAGGAGGCACATACTTTCATGCATCGCCAGCCTCCTTCATCTTGACGTCACAAGACGCCATCGGAGAAGGCAGAGATGATGGCCTCCTCCGCTACCTGGGGATCTTGAGGCGCCATGTTGCTTGTTAGTTACGGACAAACTTTTGCAGTGGTTTCTTGTCGCTGCTTGATTCGGGCGATGTCGCCACGGCGGTAGCCGGCCACGCAGTACTCGAAGTTGATGGCGAAGCGGGTACGTGATCTCGCCTGTGAAGAGATCGTGCCTGGGGCCGATTCAGAGCAAAGTGGGTCCGCCCTGAGCGCTTATGGGAAACCAGTTCGCCATGATCTTTTTCATCCCCATTGGCAGTTTCCTGATGCCAAACTCAGAGAGCTGGACGAATTCCGTGAGGGTCAGCCGGCTGGCCGAAGCGAGGAGGCAGTGTCTGCTTGAACTTGGCGGGCTACGCGACAGCCGCGGCAGTCGGGAGGTGAAGGCGCAGCCCGTGGCCGCCGCTGGAGGGCCTTGGACGGCGGCAGAGCTTGGTCTCAGGGCTTCCTCGCGCCATGGTCGGGGGCAGCGTAGGGTCTTGACGTACATAGAGCAGGAGCGCCGGGCGCCTTTGTGGGCGTAGGAACTTTGACACCGAAGTTTGTTGCTGGGCGCTCAAGGAACGGGTTCCGCCAGGGGCTCGCGCTTTGGGGCTAGGGCGCTTTCTGAGGAGGAGGCGGGCCGAGGCGCCCCTGAGTTTTATCTCTTCGTGACGGGCGGGTGCGGGCAGCGAGATGGACGGCGTGGGCTTCCGTAGCGCAGCAGACGAGCTCGGGCGACTTTTGCCGAGCTATTTTTCATAGACGCCGCCGACGAGGCGGTAGCGCAGAGCTCAAGCTTTCCCCGCGATGAGTGCAGCCTGGTTTCCATGGTTGCCTGCTGGATGCGCGTGACGAAGAACCAGCGGGTGAGCGAAGTGTGTATGGTGGCGGCATCCCGCCATGGACGGGTGTGTCGCCGATGTTGTCGCCGTTTGCCGGGCCGTGGCGGCGCGGACGTTGCATGTGACGGGAACGGGGTAGGGCGCTACGACGGAGCTGTCTGGGCGACATGGGGAGGCGTAGGGCGGCTCGGCGCTGGGCGCGACACCGACGGGCGCTGCACATGGTTGCCGGTGGTCGGGAAGAACAAGGCGACGAAGGCAGATTCCTCAAGCACTTTACCGGGCGTGCTAAATGTCGGATTTCGTTCCCGCAGACTTTGAGGTTCGAACATCCTGTGCGACGGAGATCCAACCTCCACCGCCTCGCACCTCGGCCGAATCGCTGGGACTTAAACTACTAAACAGTAATGCACAAGAGACGCAAGATTTATATCGTTCGTGCCACCATCATGGTGTAATACCCTACCAGCAGGTGGTGGTGGATTGCCCTTGGGCCGATGAGGAATATTGATAAGGAAGAACAGCCTCATGAGGGTCTCGTTCTTGGCGAAAGCTATGAACTCGCTAGGTGGTGTTTAGTCGCCTAGCTAATCGGTTCTTTGATGAGGATCGGATCTCCGTCCCTCGCCTGGGTGGCTATACTTCTATTTATAAGGCGGCGCCCGGCCTCTTCCCAAATATTGAGCGGGATGCGCCCAACACTGGGCCATTTTGAAGGGGAACAGCGGGTACACTTATCCTCGACTAAAGTTGGTCCTCGCCGCCAAAGGCTCGGTGATGACGCCTCGCTTGGGCTCCACGATGATTCTTCCAAATTGCTATTGGTCTTGGTCTTGTTGCAATCAAGTGGATGCCTTTGCTTGATGCTCTCGCCTCCTTTTGCACCAAAGAGGAAAGGAGGACGATGGGTGGGCTAGCCTCTGACCGGGCGCCCATGGTCGCTATGGTTTGCGGCCATGGGCACCTCGCGAGGTACCCTGCCTTGAACTCTCCGGGCCTCATGAGCCAGCACTGATGAGGTCGCGCTCCCAGGAAGCTCCTCGCCGTCCGCCTGCAGGAGGCTTGGCTCTCGCGAGGGTCTTGAGCTATGCTGATGAAGATGGGCTGTCCTGGCCTCCTTTGAGCCACGCCACAGGGCCACAGCAGTGCAAGTTCTGGGACCCCTGCTCCAAGAACGCCGACATACTCTTTTACTCTTTGCATGACTCAGATGCATTTCATACCAGCTATTTTCAAATTTGAAGGATGGAATTGAAACTCCAATGGCGCAATGTGCATGTTTTAAACCTGCTTTAACTGGTTTGCTGTTGTAACCTCTGCTTCTATGTTGATTTCAGCTTCAATTGAATAAACAATTATGTTCTCATGTCATGTACATTTCAAGTGTTGTTATTGCTCTATAGTTACCCACACTTATATTCTGTCTATTCTGCTTTTGTCTTGAACAAATATTATTTGAACCGAGTCTCTATCTTGATTTGGCAACAAAACTAGAATGATATAGACCATAAAGTGACCATGGTACATAGATATATGTTTGTTTCATGCTGTTATCCCCGCCTCACTTTACTTACTGGGAACTCATTTACCAAAATGAGTTTCATATACAAATATGGTAAACATGTGATGTGTCCGCTTGTTTCTCTTTTTAGAATGCGGACAAAATATTGGAGAACAAGATCGCTATCCAATGGTAAAGGAAGTAATGCGTGAGCAAGGTTCAAGATAGTGAGACATCCCCTGGTCTCCAAGAAAGCCGATAAAAACTATCTTGACGACAAGCTGAGGGAACCCAAAAACCTGCCTTGATGTAGTGTTCGAAAGTTATCGCTACCATCGGCTGGCACAAGTTTCTTCGAATTCGCTGTCGAATCAGTTCGGTTTTCTTGAGTCTCAACTTCAAGTTGAAAGACATCGATCGATAATGGCGGTGTGAAGTCAAGGACTCGAGGAAGTCCCCCGCAGAATCTATATGCATATTTTCTCTGCGTACAAGAAGTTACCGGAGGATTTAAGCGCCCAAACAAGAGAAAGTTAATAAGCTTGCTAAGCATCTTGCCAAAGATTATGGGTACCCAGTGATATTGTTTCTGAGATCTTCAAGTGGTTTCATCGGATTTGTTTTGTCATGGCGCTTATTTGCGCTTGTCGCCAACTTGACAACCAATGTATATGATATGCATTTTTGTTCCTATATTTGCAATCGGGTGGCTTAACTTGATGCCCAAAGGGATGTAATATGTGTAATAGCCGTGACAGCCTAGCTGCTTGTTGCTTATTTATTTCTTGTTGTCTTGTTTATTTGTTTGCTTGTAGTCATTGCGCTCTTTTTCTCATGGGTTAGCTAGTGGTTGCAATAACCTATTTTTAAAACTAGGCCACAATAACCATGGGCTAATATTTATCAGAGTGAATCGGCCTCCCATCGTCAGAGAAACAAGTGGGCCTTTATGGGTCAGAGAAACAATGGGCCTTCTACGGGCCAGAAACAATGGGCCTTCATGGGCGATCATCAATGGGCCTTATACGGTCAGATGATCGACACAAACATGGGCCAAATCTCACATTATGGGTCAAACGGTTAGAGTTGAATCGCTGCTCATGGGCCGACCATAATGGTACATCGTTAATAGGCGATTTGATGACGCCATGAAAACGATCAATGTATTAACGGACCACAAATGGGCCGATCAGAACTATCGGGCTGAATTTGGCCTACGCGTAAAATGATAGTAACGGGTCCGAAGTAAACGTGAAATGAGCCCAAGAATAAATGGGCTCTAAGAAGGCCGAAGATAATATGGGCTGGAAACGCCCAACGGAATAACGAGCCGTTAGGGATAAAGTGATACACTATTCAT
>JAHIAM010017581.1:0-10184 GCA_021605205.1 Aegilops longissima | reverse complement strand
CGGATGAGACATCCTACGTAAAACCAAGCCTCGAAGCGGGGCCCCGGTTCTTTTTCGGGCCAGACTGGAGCACCGTCCGGGGGAAAAAAGATGACCCTGGGCTCCAAAACCCGGGAAAAGGCTTAGGTGGCAAAAAAACCAAAGGGGCCTTGCGACGAGTCTTATTCAAAGCGAATGTCAAGGGGTCCCATAAATCACCCAACCGTAAGGAACGCAAAATCAAGGAACATAACACCGTATGACGGAAACTAGGTGGCAAGAGGGAACAAAACACTGCATAAGGCCAGCCTTCCACCCTTTACCAAGTATATAGATGTATTAATTATAGCAGATATAATATTGTGATATCCCCAACAAGTAAACATGTTCCAAAAGGAACAAATCTCCATGTTCCAACAAGGAACAAACTTCACCACCGCAACTAGCAACGCTTATAAGAGGGCTGAGCAAAGCGTAACATAGCCAATCAACGGTTTGCTAGAAAAGGATGGTTAGGGCTGACATGGCAATATGGGTGGCATGATATAGCAAGTGGTAGGCATCGCAGCATAGGCATAGCAAAAGAGCAGCAACTAGCATAGCAAAGATAGGTGATTTGAGGGTTTCATCTTCTCGCAATGTTCTTGAGTTGTCGAAAGCTTGATCCTAAACGTTTCAACAGGTTCCCGTCACGCATGCCTCCGACTCTACCCAAAGCAACAACACAAACAAAGGAACCAAATAAATCACGGCAATGCACAATCAACATGATGCAAAACATGACATGATATGGATGCGATATGCAATGCGTAAAAGGCCCGAAGGTAATGATGAACCAGGCATCAACTTGGCAAACCAAGATGCCACTGAAAGATGAATGATTTCGTTGAAATCGATATAAAGATCACCGAATCGGATGCACGGTTTGCAAATGGCAAGCAAAACAAGAATGGCGCAAATCTCCATTAACAGCATGATGCCACTTAGCAAGCAACAAATAATTGCTTACTGCACCCAAACGTACAACAAAGCACATGGCAGTGATCTACACATGATGCTCGACAAAAGATGAGCACTGAGCTACGGCTAGTTCACATCATAACAGGTTCAAACAAGCATGGCAAAAGTGCACAAAATATCAGGCTGACATGGCAAAACAGCATCAGGTTGCAATGTTCAGAGCAACAAAACTACATGCTACAGGACCTTAAACTAGCAAAACATGGCATGGCATGAATCTACTCAAAGATATATCAAAAGTCCCTTACTGACCATAAGCCAAAAGGACTAGAAAATATAGTAACACCCATGTCAAAATTGAAAGTCTTGTTAACAGATTCAGCAACATGGCATGTCAAAAACTGATAACGAGATGGCATGTTTACAAGCTCAATGCACTCACTACAGAGCCTCAAATGATAAACTAAGCATACATACATCAAGAAGACATGACATAGAAGACATACATGGCAAGAACAATAACATATCATAAATGGATCAACCACAACAAGCTAGGCAAAATTGAATAACACGTATACAATCTGCCAGAAAACATTTGGTAGCAAAAGTAGAGCTCGATTGACTCAAGCTATGGCATCCCATAATTGCAAACAAAGGCATGAATGGATAGAGCAAGTCATGCTTTACAAAACACCCTTACTGAAGTATCTCAAAATATGCATAGATCTCTTGGTATCATCAAGTTAACATGGCATCAAAATCAGCTAAAACAGGGCTGAAATCAGCAACATCAGGACACCTACTTTGCATGCTTGTGCTAGTCGCCACATAGATCACAAAAATACATGGCATATACCCCTGGAAAGATGGCATGGCATTTTACAAAACACATGTAGAACTCAAATACCTAGGATGCACACATTAATCATGGCAAAAATAACAAAAGTGCAAGTCCTGATAAAAATCAGAAACTAACAGCACATAGCACTCTTCCAACAGCATTTCGGGCATCAAGATGAGCTTAAATGAAAATGATGCAATGGAATGAAATGATCTACTCTTCGAGACGAACATTTTGACATATTATACGCGCAAAATGGATCTACGGATGCGAAGATATAGCAGTTGAAAAATGCACAAAAACATTAGATGCAAAAAACTTAGAGAAAAAGAGGAGGGAGAAGTCAACGGAGCACGGGTCGAGGCCGGATCCGATCGAGCGGATCGGGCCGGGCGGTGCCCGCGAGTCGCCGAAGGCCGGGCGAGGGGGCCGGGGGCGAGGCTGGCGGGCGACGGGGGGCGGGCGGCATGGCGGCAGTCGCGCCGGCGGAGGCGGCCGGGCGGCCGAGCGGGGGCCGGCGGGTGGGGAGGCGCCGGCGGTCGCGGCGAGCGCCGGCGGAGCGGCGCGGCTCGGCGCGGCGGCGGGCGACGGGGCCGGGACGGCCGGGCGGCGGGGAGAGGAGGCGCGGCGGGGCGCGTGACTGGCGCTCGCGATTGCGGGCGGCGGGCGAAGGGACGGCCGCCCAGCGCGGGCGCGCGGCGGCGGGTCGCTGGATTGGCCGGCGAGCGGGGCGGACGGTCCGGCGCGGACGGACGCGTCCGCGGCGAGGAGGAAACTGCTAGGGTTAGGTGGAATTTGATCCCGAATTTGACGGAGGGGTTTGCTTAAATAGGCATAAAGGAGCTAGGAGAGTCCAAATGAGGTGAAGTTACCACACGATCGTGATCGAACGACGGAGAGCATGGAGGTGACTTAGATGGGTTATTGGGCTGTTTTGGGGGTGTTGGGCTGCAACTTAAAAGAGGCCTTATGAGGGCTTAACCGCTGGAGTACCAAACGAGCTCCAAATGACCAAACTTGACCGGTGGTCTACGGTTGGTATACCAAGGCCACTAGACAAACCTCGTCCATTTCGAAAGGTTTAATACCCGCACACGGAAAAACGTAAAAGGACCGCCGGGAGATAGGAGTGCCGGATTGCAAAACGGACAACGGAAAATGCTCGAATCATGAGACTAACACGTATGCAAATGCGATGCACATGATGACATAATATAAAATGCATGACAGGACAAAATGCAAAAAGAGGAAAAACCCAACCACGGAGGGAATATCATTTAACAATGCCGAAAATGGCAAGAGTTGGAGTTACAAATATGGAAAGTTACCCGGGTGTTACAACACTCCACCACTACAAGAGGATCTCGCCCCAGATCTAGGACCAAAGAACTCCGATATTCGAACGGAGGTGATCCTCGGCCCCTGTGTAGCTTTCGGTCGGAATGGTGTGACCACTTCACTTTCAGGAATTTGATTGACTTGTTGCAGTCTTGCGCTTGCTTTCTTCAAGAATAGCAACGGGTGCTCATGATAAGAGAGATCTTCTTGAAGGTCAATCTCTTCGTTGATAGTGCGTCAGAGTCTTGAAGCACTTTAAGCTGTGACACGGAACACATCGCACGCTTGCAAAGTTGATGGAAGCTCGTTGATAGGCTAGATCGCTTTTTCCCAATGATCTTGAAAGGACCCACGATCTAGGGGCAAGCTTCCCTTTGATACCGGGTTAAGTGCCTTTCATTGAGAGACGCGAGGTAGACATGGTCTCCGATTTAAAAGCCACATCACGGTGCTTATCATCATAATAGTCTTCCGCGCGATTATGCTGCTTTGAGATTCTCACAATGACTTGGCACATTTCTTCCGCTTCGTGATCAAGTCATTGCCAAGAAGTTGGCGCTCATGCCTGCACAATTGAGAGGAGTACGCACTTTCCGCCATAGAGAATTTTGAATGGGGCCTTCCAACTCGCTGGAAGCTGTTGTTGTAAGAGAACTCGCATATGGAAGACAATCTTCCCACTTCATACGAAAGAAATGACACAAGCCCTGAGCATATCTTCAAGGATTTGATTAACTCGCTCAACTTGGCCACTTGTTTGAGGATGGAAAGTGTGCTAAACGAATGTTGGTCCCATGGCCTTCCTCAAAAGAATCCCAAACTTGAGGTAAAGATGCTGCCACGGTCCAAGAGATCACTTGTGGAATGCCGCAAGGAGACAACCGAGGTGTATAGCTCCCAACCGAGCTGCTGTGATGGATTCTTTGATAGGAAGAAATGAGCCACTTTAGTAAGCTTGTCAATGACAACAAAGATAGCATCATTTCCACGCTTGGACTTTGGAAAGCCACCACTAAGTCCATTTCAATATGATCAAACTTCCATTCAGAATAGCAAGAGGTTGAAGGAGACCTGGTCTTTGGTGTTCGCTTTCACTCTTCTGCAGACATCACACTCATTCACAATTGAGCAATTTCGCTTCATTCGAGTCCACCAATATGACTGCTTGAGGTCATGGTACATCTTCGCATTTCCGTGATGAATGGATAGAAGCAATTGTGAGCCTCTTTCATAATGACTTTTCTCAGATCACCCTTAGGAACCATAATCCGTCCTCAAAGAACAGAGTGTCTTTGTCATCAACGCGAAGCACTTGTACTTGAAATGCCCTTGTCGATACCACGCTTCACCTTCTTCACCATGGTATCCGAAGTTGAGCCTCACGAATCTGATCTTCCAAAGTAGGAGAACTATGAGGTTGGCAAGAAAGCCTTGAGGAACAACTTGAAGATTCAATTATGAAAGTTCACAAGATCCGCGAAAGGGCTTGAGGATTAGATGCTAAGAAGCTTTCCGCTCAAAGCATCTGAATGACATTGGCTTTGCCCGAGTATACTCAATACTTGGGTTGTACTTTGAATCATTTCACCCATCGAGTCTGCCTGAGGTTGAGGTTGGGTGAGTGAAGATGTACTTGAGACTCTTGTGATCAGTGAAAATGTCCACTTTCCTTCCCAACAAGAGATGTCTCCACGTAATCAATGCATGGACAATCGCCCCAACTCAAGATCGTGAGTGGGGTAGTTCTTCTTGGGCTTCAATCAAGAGAGGTATAAGCCACAACTCTTCTTGCATTAACACAGACCGAGACCTTGAAGAGAAGCATCACGTAAAACTTCAAATGGCTTGGATTCATCAGAGGAGTCAACAGAGCTGTGACGAGTTTCTTTTGAGGGTATTGAAAGCAACGCCACACTCGGAGACCGATATACTACATGCTTCGAGGAAGGTTGGAAAGAGGCTTTGCAATCTTGGAGAAGTTCTCAACGAATCTTCGCAATAGCTTGCAAGACCAAGAAAATCATGGAGTGCTTGACATTCCGAGGAGGTTCCCAATTCACAATTTGGACACCTTCTGATCAACAGCGATGCCCTTGGCAGATGATATGACCAAGATAAAGCACTTCATCAAGCCAAAATTCACATTTGGAGAACTTAGCATAGAATTGGTACCTCGAGCTTGTCTAGCACCAATCGCAAATGTTTGGCATGATCCTTCTTATTCTTGGAGAAGACCAAAATATCATCAAGATAGACCAAGACGAATTCATTGGTAGGGGTTGAATATGAAGTTCATCATCCGAGAGAATGTTGGAGGAGCATTGACAAGGCCGAAAGACATGACAGGTTATTCATAAGAACCAAAGCTTGTTCCAATGCTGTCTTGGGAATATCTTGTTCACGAATGCGAACTGATGATACCCATGAAGGTCAAGCTTGAGAACACAGAGCACCTTTGAGTTGCTCGAAAAGCTCATTGATGTTGGGAAGTGGATACTTGTTCTTGATTGTCTTCTTATTCAATGGACGGTAATCGACGCAAAGTCGGTCCGCGCCATCCTTCTTCCGACAAAAGAACACCACAACCCCAAGGAGATGAACTCGGTCCGATCAAACCCAGACGCTCTTGTTCATCGAAATGCTTCTTCAATTCCTTCAGCTCTCAGTCCAAGCTTGTATGGACGCTTGCAACGGGTTCAGGCTGTGCTCAAGATCGATAACTAACTCAATCGGCCGATGAGGAGGCATACCCGAAGCTCTTCCGAAAGACATCTTGGTACTCACAAACGACCGAATTGAGAGATGGCATTCATTCCTTCTCATTGAGAGAAAACAACCAATGGTTTCATCACGAGCGCATAGATGATCACATCATTAGAAGAATGAGTCAATTGATTTCCCGCAGCACAATCAAGCTGAGCTTTGCCGAAAAGCCACCCATTCCGAGAATAAGATCAATATCCGAGTCACCAAGAACAATTGGTTTAGAAAGAAATCTATAATCGCCCATCTTGATAGAAACATTGAGCAACCAAACTAGAATTCATAACTTCCGGGAAACAACTTGCATAACTTTGAGAGAATCAGTCAACATTGTGCTTCATGCAAAAGGATATGACATGAAAGAATGCGATGCACCAAGATCAAATAAGACTTTTGCAGAATATCATTAATCGAGAGATTACCCATTATCAATCAAGATTCCGCTTGAGCTGCATTCATCATATTGACCTTTGCAAACTTGGGATTATGCTTGACCAACGCATTGCTGGAAGATTTCACGAGGAGGAGGCGGAAGACGCCCGTTGAAGCACTTGTTCGATAGTGACCCTTCCCGACACTTGTTGCAAGTGACCTTAGAGAGCGGACGGTGGTAAGGAGCACTTGACCTTGGAGCTTGAGAATTAGACTTGTTCTGATAGCTTGTTGGGTGGGTGGGAAGATCCACGGCCACCGAGTTCTTCTCACGGTAAGGCCGACGGAACGGAGGAGGGGGCAGGTAAAACTTCGCTGCTTAGCTGCCACTTGAGAGGACGAAGAGGACTGAACTGCATCCCCGATTCTTCTTAGAAGCCTCGATTTGAGTTCAGCTTCTGCTTCAGAGCCATGTTGTAGAAATCATCATACTTATCCGCTCAAACAAAGACAAGAGGTAATTGCGATCTTCTCTCGCACACCTCTCAATTGATAGATCATACTTTTCATCGTGAACGCCTTGCTTAGCAAAACGAAGCGAGCTCGAACGGATATTGTATTGATAGAGACATGGTGCCCTGCTTGAGATTGCGGAACTCCTCACGCTTGCTCTCAACAACACTTTTCGAATGTGATGAGCTCGAAATCACGGCGAACTCATCCTGTAATGACACGACCTCCTCCGAATCTTTGTATTGCGGTACCACTCGCAGCTTGATCCTTGAGTTGAAACGATGCAAACTTGACAAAGTCCTCGTCCGACATTGCTACCAAAGTGCTTGCAGATGTCCACTAACCAATCATCGCCTCGGCCTCAACACGTAAACCGAAAGACTTCGCTGATTAGCGAGGAACCGATCGAGAGTAGCAAAGTGTGGCTGATTGTTGCCTTTGACCTTGATTGCCTTGATTGCCTTGCCCTCGAGCACGCTTCTGCAAGAGCTGCAAAATCATCTCGAGCATTGGCATTGGTGGCTGCCATGATAGCTTGCCGGCCTCCGGAGGCGGAGGTGGAGGTGGAGGGTTCGACCGATCCCCATCATTGCGATCCGGATTCAGACGCTACTGGAGCCATCCTCAAGAGGGTGACATCCGTTAGTCCTTTGATAGACAAATTGATAAGTAGAATCAACGGTAGAAATTGCAACATAAAGTCTTCACAATAAACATTCAACAAGAATGAACGAATGAATTCCAAAGTTAATCATCACACGCCCATTAAGGTGAGAAGCCACTTAGATAAAGATATGGAAACAACATCTTCTTAGAAACAAATCGAATATCACAACCGAAAACAAAAGATTGGCTCTAGAATGAGCCGAACAAACACATGATAGAGATTTCGCCAAAGTGTTGTGGGCCCACACGACACGACGATAGCGGACGCCACGAATGACTAACAAGACCCCCGAATCAGCATAGCCAAGGATTCTTTAAGACGCCTCCACACCATCAGAATCGACCGTGAATGGGCGGACCACTAGACGTTGAACCCCAATCTCAAATCATACATCCGCGGAAAGAATATCCCTAAGCTACTAGAATTCCCACCTATAAACTCCCTAAACTTTCTGGTTATGCAACTGTGTTGGGGATACAGGGACACAAAATATATCACCCAAACTAACAATACCTAGATCCAAATTGATCCATCCGCCAACACATAACCAAGAAATCCTCGAAATCGTGGTACCGACCTTCAAAACATCCGTTATGCAAGTCATGGCAATTCCCAAGACTCGCCACAAAGATCGGGCTATCGGTTATCTCACCAACAATGCACAAAAGAGATTTCATGTCGGCAAAACTCGGTATTCCAATCGAACGATAAAATTGTGACGACAACACCTGAGCTCAACTCCCCGACACCGCCACAACCCCTAAATGTCGAGGCACCAAGAACAATGTTTCGCCACAAAACCATCGAACGATTCCAAGATACCCACGGATCCTAAAAAAAATTTTAGTGAAATTTGAGAAGAGAAGAGTCAAAACTCTACGCCGATACCTCACAGAGCTTTTAAGGACCAAGAAAAAGAATCCTACTCCGATATATATAATCCTAAGACTCAAAACATTTTCCATTCTAGACTCAACAACGCCAGCAAACAATCAAGTAGGGGGCCTTGTCGGGAAGGCTCGATTACCAACTTGTACGCTGATGCGGTATATCTCCCACGGTTGAGGCACGACTTAGAGGCATAACCGCATTGAAAGCAATGTCGCAAGTGAGGTAATCTTCACACAACCCATGTAATAAATAAGGAAAGAGATACATAGTTGGCTTACAATGCCACTTCACACAGACATAAATAAACATCCATCATTCAAGTACACTCAAGGTCCGACTACGGAACCAAAATAAAGAAGATACCCCAAATGCTAACACAGATCCCTCGAATCGTCCCAACCGGGCACCACCACGATCATCCGAAAAGACACATAGTAACGACCACGCCTCGCCGAACTCCCACTTGAGCTCGTTGAATCACCTGACCGCCTCATCGGAACCTCAACGTGTTTGAAGTATCCGTGAGTCACGGGACTCAAAAATCTCACACCCATGAGATCAAGACTATTTAAGCTTATAGGAAGGACAAGGTAGTAAAGTGGAGCTGCAGCAAGACTAGCATATATGGTGGCTACACGCAAAGAGAGCGAGAAGAGAAGCAAAGCACGGTCGGAAACTAATAGCCATCAAGAAGTGATCCCAACTACTTACGCCGACATAACTCCAACATCAGTTCACTTCCCGGACCAAGAAGAGACCATCACGGTTACACACGCGTTGATGTGTATTTTATTTGAGGTCAACTTTGGGTTTCTACAACCGACATTAACAAATTCCCATCTGCCTCATAACCGCGGGCACGGGAAAGATATTACCCGCAGGGTGTCCCAACTTAGCCCATTATAAGCTCTCACGGTCAACGGGATATTCTTCTACCGAAGACCCGATCAATCTCGAATCCCGGACTACAAGACATTTCAACAGAATAAAACAAGACCAGAAGCCCTGACAGCCGACAACCCGATAGGAGCTGCACATATCTCGCCTCGTGGCACATCCGGATGAGACATCCTACGAGTAAAACCAAGCCTCGAAGTTCCGCAGGCCCCGCAGTTACTAGTTTGGCCAGCACTCAAGGAGCACCGTCCGGGGTTAAATAAAGATGACCCGGCTCGCAAAACCCGGGGAAAAGGCTTAGGTGGCAAATGGTAAAACCAAAGTTGGGCCTTGCCGGACGAGTCTTATTCAAAGCGAATGTCAAGGGGTCCCATAAATCACCCAACCGTAAGGAACGCAAATCAAGGAACATAACACCGTATGACGGAAACTAGGTGGCAAGAGGGAACAAAACACGCATAAGGCCGAGCCTTCCACCCTTTACCAAGTATATAGATGTATTAATTATAGCAGATAATAATATTGTGATATCCCCAACAAGTAAACATGTTCCAAAAAGGAACAACATCTCCATGTTCCAACAAGGAACAAACTTCAGCTTCACCGCAACTAGCAACGCTTATAAGAGGGCTGAGCAAAGCGGTAACATAGCCAATCAACGGTTTGCTAGGAAAAGGATGGTTAGGGGCTGACATGGCAATATGGGTGGCATGATATAGCAAGTGGTAGGCATCGCAGCATAGGCATAGCAAAAGAGCGAGCAACTAGCATAGCAAAGATAGAAGTGATTTCGAGGGTATGGTCATCTTGTCGCAATGTTCTCAGAGTTGTCGAAAGCTTGATCCTCGAAACGTTTCAACAGGTTCCTCGCTCACGACTCGCCTCCGACTCTACCCAAAGCAACAACACAAACAAAGGAACCACAATAAATCACGGCAATGCACAATCAACATGATGCAAAAC